>JAKTVU010000055.1:0-63820 GCA_030581855.1 Yueomyces sinensis
AAAGATTATACGAGCACATTGAACCGCCCAGGCTTCTTTTTCTTCTTCTGGAATCTTTGAGCTGTGGACCATTTTTCTGGTGATTGGAAGATAATTATCAACCGTAATAACTGAGAAGTTTTCCTTCAAGAATTGTAATAATTTAGAACCTTCTAGTTTAAAAGCACCGGTGCCTATTACCAAAGAATCGACCTTTTTCCTAATTGGTCCATCAGTACTTGAAACAATGAACTTGAAAAGAGAGTTCTCGAATGTGCTCTCTAATAACATATAGGCATTAGCTTCCAAATTTGGAGCATTAGTTACTCCATTCATACCACTCAACACGAATTGACCCCAAAAAGGTGAAATTCCAGTGACATGAGCAATCAAAGATTTATACCAATCTGCAAATTGGGAAGCATCGTTAAACTTCCCGTATGGAGTTTTTAAAGTGGTTGCGTCAGGGCTCATAACCTGTTGCAATACAGTGGTATAAGTCGAATTGTCTAATGTCTGGACAAATAGATAATTTGTTGACATTAGGGATTTAATTAATAAAAGCGTTATCCTCTTTTATATAACACTATATAGAAAGAGGGAGAGAACATTTTATTCTTGTGAATAATATGTTCTGCTTATATACGTTTTACTTTTTATTATACAGTACTAGTTATCATAACATACTTCCTAATTAGGAACTACGTTATTATAACTGTATATAGACTCAGAATATAATTCAACACACTAAACCTTCTAAAACGGGAGAGTTATTCAACTTTTAACCAAAGCTTGAGTAGTTGTTCTACTAAAATAATAACTTGTTTTTCTTAGATTATAAACTTATAAAATGAAACTAAATATGAGAACTAATATTGGAATCTAGTAAGAGATTCCAAGCATTTATATACTTGTATTTTTTGGTCAACGAATTAACCTCAAAACATATGAAACAAGTAAACCTCAAAAACACTTGAACATTATTAATCTTGTATCGATGATAGCAAAATATCTATAACACATCAATAATTAAAGAGCTCGTATGGCGCAGTGGTAGCGCAGCAGATTGCAAATCTGTTGGTCCTTAGTTCGATCCTGAGTGCGAGCTCAATTATTTTTTTTGCAAAATCTCTGTTTTGTGTGTGGTGTACGGATTTATCTATTTTTATGCGATGAGCTTGAAAAATTATAATAAAGAATATTATTAAGAGATGAGATGAATTTAAAAAATTAAATATTTATGAGATTTACTCTTTGATGTGATATTTTTTATCAATATAGTGAGAGTTAGAAGTGTCAATTAAAGTATTATATTAGTTTTTTTACAATGGAAACATCAACATTTGTTAAACAACTCGGTTCAAATAATAGAAAAGTTAGAGAGAATGCATTAGAGACATTAAAAAAATATTTAAATACCAAAACATTTAGAAATGTTAAACAAATTCAATATGATAAACTTTGGAAAGGTTTATATTTTGCGATGTGGTTTAGTGATAGACCAAGACCACAACAACGTTTAGCTAATGAATTAGGTAATTTATATCAACTTTATTTTAATGAAAATGATAATAAGAAGAATAATAAGAATGATGAGATTACTGAAAATGATAAAGCATTTATTAAATTTTCAAAAGCCTTTTGGAAAATTATGTTATTACAATGGTATGATATTGATTATCATAGAATTGATAAATTTTTATTATTAGTAAGAAGAGTTGTATTTAATCAATTAAAATATTTACAAGAAAGAGAATGGTTTGAACCATTAATAACACAATATATTAATAAAGTATTAAAAAGATTACCATTAAGTGGTGATAAAAAAGTTTATAATGGTATTCCAATGCATTTAACAGATATCATATTAGATGAATGGGAAAGACTAATAACTGGTAAAGACGATGAAAATGAGGAAGAAGATAATGAAGAAGAAGAAGAAAAGGAAGTTGTAGAATTAATTAAACAAACTCCATTGAAATCTTTTATTCAAATCTTTCAAGATTTATCCAATGATATTGATAATAGTAAAGTTTTGAGAGATTATATTAAAAAAGAATTATTATCAGACACCAGATTATTAGAATGGGAAATCATTGAAATGGATAATAAAGGTGATACTGAAGAATGGAAAGGGTTTGGTACAGCTGAATAGACAAGCAACTACTAAGCTTATTTCATAAATAAATAAATAAATAATTATGTAAATTATTAATTACTTTTCGTTAAGAAACTACTAAAACGCTATTGCATATTTTTTCTTCTGAGCTCAAATTTCGAGGAGATTTCTATGCAAACTTAATGAACTTCTTAAACCAGATTGATCAGATTGAAGTACTACTATTCACCTACTTAGTAGTTTAATTATAGTCGTCAAAGTTTCAATGACGCACTACACGTGATTATGTAGGAACAGATGGCAAGAAGTAGAACACGTTAGTTGTAAATAGAACCTATATATACTATATATCAGAGATTCTAACTAAGAGACTTTATTATAATACCACAGGGTGCTAGTTACAACTACTGCCTACTTTGTTTATACTTACTAGTTTATTTTATAGCAAACCCCAGATCACTGTCTGAAAGTTAGAAAAATGGTATTTCATACGAAGTCGATAAATATGAATTTGAATTTTTCCGAGATATCTTTCTTTTAAACAATGTAGCAAACAACCTCTGTTTGTGGAAATGTTTTGAAAAGAATGGCCAGTATTCTTCCTTTATCAAACTTCTATCTTTTATTTGCCAATGATATAAAAAGAATGATATAATAATCTTAAACCATCTACTTTTTCTTGAAAGAATCCTCAATTAATGTCACATAAGTAAAAATATATGAGGTTACCCTTGCAATTTTTTTTTGTACTCTTCGTAGTCCATTATGGTAATGCAAACCATATTGTCTATGATCCTCGCTTGGAGGCATTGTCAATTCATGGTGAATCAGTATTGAGAGGAGTGACACCATCTCTGATTGAGGATGCTGGAATAATGAATACTACTGAATTTATTGGAACAAATCAAACATGGTTTACCCATTTACAAAATAATTCATGGATCGAACAATCTGCTACTAATTATGATTTAGAAGACTATTACCGGTTATTGTAATTGATGGGTGTTTCAGTGGAAAATGTTAGCATTTCAAATTCGAAATTCAATGCTACAGGATGTGGTGATTATGGCGATACATAGTCTTGGACATTTTTTAAAGCTCAATTTAGTAATATTAATGCCCGAGTTCTTTCTATGATTTATTATTTAGTAGATAATTGTAATAGTTTCTTGTCTGATTTGACTAATCTAGGATGGTCCACCAAACACGGCTCTTAAAAGAAACAATGTGGTATTAGTGATGTATATGTTTTAACAAAGGATAATGGGCAATGGGAAGTTGCCTGGTCCGCATGGGTAACTGGCCCCCAATTGCGACACTATTGTTTCATATCAAACTATTGCTTATGCCTTAAGAAATGCAGTTAGTGATGACGAATATAAACACGAAATGGG
Organism: Yueomyces sinensis; assembly: GCA_030581855.1. Taxonomy (NCBI): domain Eukaryota; kingdom Fungi; phylum Ascomycota; class Saccharomycetes; order Saccharomycetales; family Saccharomycetaceae; genus Yueomyces; species Yueomyces sinensis. The sequence continues at coordinate 3,493 of JAKTVU010000055.1, forward strand.
TTTTTATATCCGTATGAATCATACCTGACACACAGATGCTCGAGTTCAAAGATCGTGGGATATACCATGTACAGATCAACAACAATCATATACAATGGTAGGTAACTGTAAGCCAGATTTTGCAAGAGATATTTGGTTTTTACCTTTATTAATATGCATATATCCTTCACATTTTGTTAATTTTAAGAAGCGTACATTAATATTATTCGAACACTTTTGGATAGACTTTTTCAATTGTTTTTATTAAGGTCAATATTCACAATATATATATTTTACCTAATACCACACTTTCTGAGAATATTAGGGAAAATATTTAAGTATTCTACCTTGACTGTAACTAATAAAAAAAATGAATAATTTCTAGAAGAAACAAGAAGATATAACTATAATCTGAGCACTGTATCTAACAACTCATCAAAAAATAGATGCAAATCAAAGGATAATATTATCTCACAGGAGGCACAAGAACTAGGAACATTGCAATTGGGATTTAATCTTGATCTTTAAGAGTATATGGGATGATTACTAAAAACAATAAAATATTTAACTGGGATATATCAATTTGATTCAAACAAAATTTTAAAATAATGTGGTATAAATAGTTGGTCCGAAGCTGTTTGAAAATTGGTTGGTTGTTAGAATTACCTCATTGAATTCAGAAAGATTTTTTGAAAACTATTTATCTGATCTATTAAATAAATATAATATTATTGTTTACTTCAATATTAGCAAAAATGAAATATGAAGAACAACACGAGAAATAGAAGATTTTCTTAAGTAAAATAATTAGTATTAGTAGTTAAAAATATCGGTATATATTCTTTTTCTGCTTAGTTTTTTTTCGATCGTTATTTAAGATTAATGTACAGAGAAAGATATACAAAATATAATGAAACGGATGCAACAAGCATGCGTTCATATAAAAAAGTATATTAGAAGAAGTGTTCATTGTGAAAAAGTTTTGCCAGCAATGAGATAAAGTAGGTTGCATTAAGAAGGAGGTTATTTCATTGTTAAGTAATAAATTAACAAAGTAAAGGAATCGATAGTAGAATACATGTCGTGTTATTCATGACGCGTGTCAGGATGCGCGGTACCAACTTGAGCTTTGAAGATGTGCATTAGACACAGGATTCAAGAAAGTGATACTTGGTTCCAAATCAATAACTACTCAAACCATTTTTGCATACTTGAGATGATATTCATATTCCTAGTAAAAGAAATATATAGTTATATATTATATGTATATTAATTAATATCTTACTATAATAATTTTTCACTATAATGACTTCAAATGTATTTGTTTTAGAAATATTGTTCAATTTATAGACTTCTTTAACCGTCTACTTTTCTTATACTATCTGAGAAATTTACACACTATCAGGATCAATAACAATTTCAAATACATAGTCTTCAAAGTACGTTCGAGATACTGTGTAATAGCCATTTTGACCGGAATTTACCCCCCAGCTATTCTGTACTTTGTACTTGATGATTTCCCTAGTTTCTTCATCAACTTGAACAGCTGTTATTACCATAGAATGACCAGATCGAAACGTACCATATTCTAGTTTCCTTTTTTTGTCTAAATATATATCACAACCGGCAAGTTTATAATTCCAACATTCTTCATCCATAATGCCATACTTGTCATTAATAAAGTCTGAGTTGTAAAATGAACAAAATATCGGTTGGTCGTCTTTGATCTTTCTAATAATAATTTTATTCATGTCTTCTATATTAGAATTTACGTACATTATCGACTTATCATTGATAGGATGTATCTTTTTGTTAATTTTCAACGTAATATCATATTTGAAGCGTGGGTCATTTGCATAAGATGTATAACAAGGCTTGATTAATTGGCAATACTTTACTGCAAACTCCAACGGGGTACAAGAGATAGAACCTAGTGTCATATCATTCCTTGTGTATTGCCAAGTAAATGATTTATGAGGGGCCAGCTTTGGAAAGTCCATAAACTTAACTAATAATTTAAAAATCTCTTTTTTCATCTTCTCCAACTCATCTGAAGCATCAATATTTTGTTTCAACATGCCTCGTAATATCACTGCATCTTTTTGCAGTGTTTTGTTTAACAAACTGTTCAGAGTTGTAGATGATTTAGTCGACGAAGAAGAAGTATATAATGATTTTGGTACTAATCCATACTTTTTTACTAAATTGAAAAATCAATTGTATTCACCACCATCGACAATAGGAGAGGCCATCAAATTTCTTATACAATATGAGTTATTTGGCTCTTCACAAGTTTCGAAAATTTGATTTAGGAAGAAATATGCCTTCTCCAATTTATCATAAAACATAATATACCCTTGTGAAATCTCGAAGTTTTTAATATTCAAATGTTTAATAACGTTTATTCTTAGCTCATTCATTGCAGCAAATATCCAGCATGTACCAGCGGTTCCTTGGTCAGTAATAGGTATCAGACTAGTACTGATTGTCAGGTTAAAATTGCAATTCAAATGTTCATATATTTTCATTTTGTCCAGCAATGCTTCACGGGCATCCACATTTTTTAGAACACTAGATGCAAATTTATGGGCATCATCTTCCTCTAGTTCTTCGTTCCATATTTGCCAATTATTAATATCTTTGTCAGTTGCCATTTTTTATAAAATAAGAAGTAATGAGTGAATGTTTTTTGGGTAACTTATGTGGAATGTTGTTTTCCCTCTAGGCAACTATTATAAATTATTTATTCTTTAAAAACAATTGCTCAAAACTTAAATAAATTATTCATAGAAGAAACGCAGTTTTTGAAGCCTTTTATACTTTTTATCTAGGGGAGGGGTCTTCCTTGCAAATCTTTTGTGACATCTATTGTTCTAGCATTACTATAGAAACATAAATATTGTGGGGTAAGCCACAAAACACTCTTCAGTTAATCAAAGAAATAGAGAGTCAGATCTGAGAGTGTCACACCTAATTCATATGCGTCTCACTGAATATGAGGTAAATTAAAGGTTAAGCAATTCTTTTATGACTACGCTATGTAATACAGAGTTATATATTTCCATTTTATATCGTAGGTATCTTTTCTTGAAACATCAATTAGTTAACTTAAAACCTATGTATGAAATTCCCAAAAGATGGATTCTTATTCTTCATAAATCATTTTTCCTTATAAATGATACAAATTATAACTTGGTATAAAAACTTAATTAAAGGTACTATAAAAATATCATGCAATATGGAATTCGGGTCCTAATAACTAAATGAAAATGCAATTAATTCTTGATTGAATTGGATAGAATATTTAGAATACTAGATTATAAATAAGCAAATTAAAAACTGTAAATTAATCAATAAAAACTTATCAAAACGGATACTGCCACTTTGGATAATATGACTCAGGTACCACAGTAATAGGTTTTTTTGCACATCTTAATATTTGTTCATATATTTCTCTATCAGCAGATGTTAACCTTTTAGCATTTGGAATTTTGGCATTGGCATCATCATTAGCTAAACACCTGGAGGCTGTCTCATATCGTTCTTCCAACTCTTTCCGAAAGGGATCATCTATTGGAAGATCTTCTAACTGCACTTCATATGGCTGATCAATTAAATCTGTACTTATAGATTTATCACATGCAACCTTATCATTCTGACAAGTATTTTGTATTTCAGAGCTTTCAAAACTCATTTCCGATGCTGAATGATCCTTCTCTTGCTTTTCTTTACGCTGCTCGTTCATCTCGTTTTTTATAATAATGTGTGTGTTTATAATAATAAATACTTAAAATATGTTCTAAATTCTCTATTCAACTTGCTTGTGATAATAAAGTATATTAAACATGTTTTACATATAAATAAATGCGTTTATCCAAATATTAGAGTCCCACCCCCTAATTTGATGCTTTATTCTTTCCAAAATTACAAGGATATGATAAAACCCTGACATTGTTTTAAGGCTGTTCTTCAGAATAATCTCGTGACTTCCACAAAGTTGATGGATATGTGGGGTTGTATAACCCAGACATTCTATGAAATGGAAGTTGGCGCTGAGCTCTATCTATCTCATCACTTTATGATAAATACTTCATTTGTATTTATCTTAAGTTCTGTACATTAAATAAATATTTCTAGAAGGGTCCTTATCTTAAGACCCTGGACATCTGTTTAATAAATAAAGGAATATACTAATAAAGTAATATTATAAGAACTAGATTATCAAATAATAAGACTGTAGTAATATATCTGTTAAATATATTACTTTACTTATATAGCTTCCTTACACCACCAACTATAGAAAAACTGTGCGCCGTAAGATCAGGTGACCAGAAATGGGAACAGTTGGCAAGAAGTAGAACACGTTAGTTGTAAATAATACATATATAACTATATAATAGAGATTCTAACTAAGAGAACTTAATTATAACACCACAGGGTATTAACTACAACTACTGCCTACTTTGTTTATACTTACTAGTTTATTTTATAGCAAACACCAGACCACTAACTATCTGAAAATTCAATATTTTATCACCATCCACGATGAACACGCTGCTTCTTCTTTTTTTTGCTTTGGCGTTGTCCAGAAAATAAAGCAAGCAGCAAACTTGAAATATTCAATTTAATTCATATAAGAAGAACAACTAGTTTATCTAAACTAATAGTATCTCTATCATTGAAAGACCACAACACTCATCATCTCATCTGCAACAATGGCTAAAGAAAACACTTCCATGGACAAATTGACCGAATCCCCATTAGAATTCGTCAGAGACGGTTCTCAATTCTTAGCCAAGTGTAAGAAACCAGATCTAAAGGAATACACTAAAATCGTTAGAGCTGTCGGTATTGGTTTCGTCGCTGTCGGTGCCATTGGTTATGCTATCAAGTTGATCCACATCCCAATTAGATATTTAATTGTTTGATTCTCTCTCTCTATCGCTTGTTATATCCAACACTTGGACTAATAATATTCATGAACTCTCTCTTTCTATATATTATCTAAGAGATGAACATTTCAACAAATAATATACTAAACAGTATTGTATTGTATTGTGTTTTCTCAACCGCGGATTTCACATGTTATAGATATTATATATAATAATAATAATAACGCTAATACTATATATCTATATATAGAATTAATAATTTTACATACGTTGTTCTAACTATCATTTCTAATATATCAATCATAGATTAAATATCTTTAAATAACATAGACTTTTAAACTTTTTAAAAATTTTCAAGCTTAATTGTTATTGTGTGTTATTTTTTCAGTGTATATATAAATAAGGCTTGTTTTCCTATGAAGAGTTCATTGAACCTAAAAATGAAACTTTCTCTTTTGTGATGAGGTACAAAACAATAAGCATAAGAGCAACAACTAGAAACATACCAATTAATTGTAATACACAGGATGGAACAAGCATTCAGAATAGATGAGGTTAAACCGCCAGCTCCAAGTATCTCTCCAGAAGAGTTAGAAGAATTGAGAGAGATATTCGACAAGATAAAGACTCATTTCCCACCTGCAAAAGTTAAAAAGATTATGCAAACTGATGAAGATATAGGTAAAGTATCACAAGCCACTCCTGTCATCGCAGGTAGAGCTTTGGAGTTCTTTATTGCTTTACTTGTAAAGAAAAGTTGTCAAGTAGCCGGTGAAAATGGTGTAAAGAGAATAAGTGGTGATATTATGAAACAGATTATTATGACTGATGAAAAATTCGATTTCTTACGTGAAAATATTTGCAATGATGTTCAAGAGACTGATTGAATGAATTTTTAGACACACTTGAAGTGTCTTATTTGTAATATTGTATTTTTCCATTTCCTATTTTTTTGCATCTTATAAATTTATTTATTACTATTACTATTACAACTACAATAAATACTATTGTTATCTCTCTCTTTTATTTATTTATTTATATATATATCTTTGGTCGGCTACTTACTTTTTTTTTTATTATGTGTATGTTATATTTTATTTTATCTACGGTTTTATTTTTATTTTTATATAATTTAATTATCTTTTTTTACCTCTTTTTGCATTGTATTGATGATATAGATAGTATTTCATTGTGATATGTAAATCACTTATTATTTATTACCTTCTTTTTAACGTAGTTTGCTCTATATCATATTGTGATACGTCTCTTATTATTATTATTTATGAAACCAACATCAAAAAAGCATATACAAGGACTTTATATATATATAAGTAAATATTTCATTAAAATTATAGTTGTATTATACATATATTCATTAAAATTTTGAATATGAAATATTATCAATACATTGTTTTATATATATTTATTATTTTAATAATGTATGTGACACAAAAATCACAACCACGTCAGAAAATTTCTCAAACTTCATACTATCAATTATCAGGTAAAAGATATAAATATCTTTCGAAACCTCTTTCAAATAGTAATTTACCAGTAATTCAAGAAGAACCAATACAAATACCACCATCGAATATGATGAATTATGGGAATCAATATAATAAATTTATAAGTAATAATACATTACCTGAAACTCCACAAAGATTTAATAATAATTTACCATCACATAGAATAAGGTTTAATAAAAATAAAAATAATAATAATATAAGAACCTATAATTCTATTAAAAATAAAAGAAATAAAAAATCAAATACTATTATAAAAAAAAATTATTCTCCAATTTATTTTCCATCACCACCATCATCAAATGACTCTAATACAACAACAATTCATAACAAAAAAGAATCACTAATTGATTTCGATGATATTGTTTTCAGTTTAAAAAATATTTCAATTGATCCATCACATTCAATTGAAAATTCTTCAAAAAAAGTAGAAAATTTAATAAAACCTAATAATGTTTTAGAAAGTAGTCTTGAACAGACACCAGAGAGTATGACTAGTGAATATTCAGATATTATGTCAATTGAATATGAAAATACAGTACCAATTGTTAAATATAAGACTTACAATACGATAACAAAACCTATTCAAATTAATGAAAATAATTATCAAGATAATAATAATAATAAATCATTAAATCTTAGTCCTAAGTTAACCATTCCCAAAATAACAATTGAATCACCTAAAATTGTGAATAAAAAGAGAAAGAAGAAAATAAATAAAATTGATGATTTTATTAATACTAATCAATTAAAAAGATCAAAAAAATCAAATTCATTATCTTTTCTTAAACTTAATATTAATCTAAGAAGGTTTTCATTTCCAATATTTAATCAAACAACAACAAATAAACCAGTAACTAATAAATTAAATGAAGGAAAATTGAGTAGAAGAAGTAATTTGAGAAATAGAAAGTCCCAAGATTTAAAACAAAGAGATAGATTATTAAAAGAAGAGTTTAGTGCCAAACCATCACTTAATGAACCATTTTGTGCATTGAAACAGGATTCTAGTTTTCAAAATAAACATACAAGTACTAAATCAACGACTGGTGAAGAAAATAAAATTATATCTACTCTGAATGAAGATACAGAAATAATAGACCCAAGTAATATTATTGGTGTATCTGACTGTAATAGTAAATTTACATTTGAATCAAAACTAAATGATATTGCATCAATTGACACAAATTTTTTCGAAGATTTTAAAGATCTAGGTCACTTAATTATTGATGGTAGAAATTCAAATTCATTAGGAACTGATGATATATTAATTGCAGATACATATGAAATTGAAAATTATCAAGCAATTGACCCCATTTCGTCAGAGTGGTTTTCTTCTGAAAATGATGCAAAAGTTCAACAAGCAGACTTGAAAAAAAAAATATTCATTGAACGAAACTTAAGATTTGATGACAAGGTTTACGAATTACCAACATATTCTCATATTGAATATCAAAGAAATAATGAAGAATTCGTTGATTGTTTTCAGAGATATCATCAAACCGGGGATATTAAGGCATTTGTGCAAATAAGAAATGAACTAAATCACTTTAAAAAATTCGAAATGAAAGTTCACAATGATAGTGAACATAATACACATTTTTATGAATAAAATATTCGACTTACTGTTTGCTCACTCTTCTTTAAGTACTTTTTTTTATATAAGGTTCTTTCAAAAATATTTTTTGTTTATATTTAGTTTAGAATTCTAAAAATTTAAATATTTTTGAGAAATTGAAAAACATATGTAATATGTTAAAAAGAACAAACATTACAACTAAAATATTTTAATAGTTAGTCAAATACATTCTTTTCAGACTGTATTTAACCAAAAAAATGAGATATGAAACATATAATTATGAGATAATTATTATTTATATAATTTTTGTCATCTTAATAAAAAAAAAAGAATAGCTGATAAAAATAGTTTTTTTTATTTTTTATCCCAACCTAATTCTAATGCTTCTGGATATGTTGGATAATCAATATAACCTTCATCTGTCATAGCATAAAATGTTTCCCTTTTATACTTATTTAATGGTTGACCTTTAGCAACTCTTTCAACTAAGTCCGGATTTGATATAAAAAATCTTCCATATGCAATCAAAGTTCTGTCATTTCGTATCAATTCTCTTACTTCATTTGGATGGAGTGCAAAATTACCAGCTCTAATAATAGAACCTTTCCAAATAGAATAGGCAAAGTCATTCGTTCCTCCAGTAAACATTCCTTCACCTTCTTTTAAGAAAGGATTTGTTACACGAGGTTCAACCAAATGAATATATGCCAAACGATCACCTTCAATAGCTCTTCTTTCTAATTCTCCAATAATATAAGAATATTGAGCTATTATTGAAGGATTGATACCACCTGACATGGTACCGAAAGTTCCAAATGGTGAAAGACGAATACCAACCCTATCAGCACCTACAGCTTGAATTAAAGCATCAACTACTTCTAAGACGAATCTACTTCTATTTTCAATAGAACCACCATATTCATCTTTTCTTTTATTTGATTTTGGGTCAATAAATTGATTTAATAAGTAACCATTTGCAGCATGTATTTCAACACCGTCAGCTCCTGCCGCTAAACAACCCTTTGCTGCATGGACGTAATCCATAACGTATTGTCTAATTTCTACTTTTGTTACACCATGTTGAGGGTTATGGGCTTTTCTTGCTTTACCTTCTTGTTCAAAATCCATATATAGACCATCAGATGATGAATCATATCTTAAACCATCTCTTGCTAAATTATCTGGAAATGCTTGTCTTCCTAAAGCCCATAATTGAACCCAAATATATGAATTATTTTGGTGAACTTTTGTAAAAATACTTTCCCAAATATTCAGTTGTGCTTGAGACCAACAACCTGGTGCATTATCGTAACCACCTGCTTGTGGTGATATAAATGCACCTTCAGTAATAATCATAGTACCTGGAAAACTTGATCTTTGATCGTAATATTTAACAGACCATGGCCCATTAGGAATATTACCTGGATATTGTGCTCTCATTCTTGTTAAAGGAGGCATTACTATTCTATTTTTCAAATGACAGTGACCGATTTTAATCGGTTTGAATAAATTTGTATTTCCTAATGGTATTGGTTCAAATTCTTCTACAAATGTCATTTTCGATATTGTATTTCAAGTTTGGGATATTTGTTAAATATTAGTATATGTAATATATTATTAACAAATCTTCTAAATCGTACATATAAAAAAAAACAACGAATTATTAAATATTAAAAACAAAATCTATATATTTTATTATATATAGTTTGCTTTCCCCAGAATAAAAATCTAATGATTTAAAAAAACAATTAATCTATATACGTTTCTCAAACATTACTTAACAAAGTTATATTGTGAACTATTTCCTTGGTAACACCATTTTTCATTCAAATTTGAGATATTTCAATGTAACATTCCATTGTTTAAAATTTCGGACTTATTTTAAGGGTTCTTTCTGAGATAATAAATATAGTATATTACTATTATATTTCACTTTATTTTCAAAAAATGCTATATTAGTAATGATAATTTGAAATAAAAATCATATGGATAATATATTAGTAATACATCCTGATATGGCAAATAATGTGTATATTTATATTTTTCAATATTAAAGTTAGATGATCTCAAGGATCTGTGTGACGGTAGTCATTTGTCAAAAAAAAAAAAAAAAGACTCGTGATACTAAATATATATGTATAAATCTTTTACTATCTTAAAATGGAGATTTATTTTCGTAGTTAATTCAGAAAACTAGAAAGTGTAGAATAAAAAAATTGTTTTTGGAGCAATATACCTTAATAAAGCATTTCGTCTTAAAATGGAATACTTTAAAATACATATTTATATCTATTAGTTTAACAGATCAAAGAAACTTCAATATAATGTGATATTTACTTCATTTAGAAAGCTTCATTAACAATAAGAACATAAACAGTGTTTCTTCAATTGAATATAAAAACCGAAATAATAAGACACTCTCTTATTTCATAATACAAACTATTATTATTATAATATTATTTATTCTCTCTATATTCCCTTCCTTCTATATATATATTCATTTGAATTCAAAAAACCGCTCTTATTAACTAATTTATCCGATACGTACTAAACCAGTCATTGAGAATGTATCAATTAATGCCAATTATTTCCTTTTTTGTTTGAAAAGCTACTAATAAAAACACTTAAATACCCATAAACCTTTACTAAGATTAATATAAACTAGTTATATACACATGTATATCACTAAGATAGGTATTTATTGATCATAATTTCAAAATTGTAAACGTGACCTACCCACCATATTATCAATTCCTGTAATGGACAAGAATTTCAAGAGAACTCATCCTTGTTAGCTCAGTTGGTAGAGCGTTCGGCTTTTAAGAAATTAACTTCTTAAGCAAGGATACCGAAATGTCAGGGGTTCGAGCCCCCTATGAGGAGTTCTTTCTATTATTTTTAGCAAAATTTTTCAGGATGTGGTGTATGGCTGGTGTTTTTTCACACTTCTTAATTGGGAAAAAGTGTAAATATAGAGAATATAATTCACAATATTGACATCTTTGCATAGAATTGAAATAACGCCAACAACCGAAAAATTGTAATTAATTTGTAAACAAGATAGATAGACTCTTGTCCTGATGGATGAGAATCTCATTTAGTAGTAGTAATATGATTGATTACCTTAATTTAGATTTTTTTTAAAAAAAAAAAAAAATTCAAGAAAAAAAATAAAATAGATAATTTTTAATCAAGCATTAAACTTTTATTTTTTTGGTGTTGTGAAATAATTTGACACGTTATATTGGTTATTATACACGTCTTTTTTTGCATTATATTCATTTTTTTGTTGAATAGATTTCATCAATACCATTCTTTTACGAGTTTTTTTAAATTCTTTATTACACAATTCCTGCATTATAACATTCATTTAAATTCCAAATAATAATTATCATATTATATATGTATAATGTTAGATATTAATATAAATGATATATTCTTCAAATCATATTCTGTAGACCCAAAATTTAACCAATCCATTTATGTTTTTGATTCTACATATCTTCCATCACCTGTAGAAGTAGGTAATAAACAAGTATATGAACTTTTAATTAATGAATTAACTGATAGATTAGTATCTAAATTACCTTCTGCACCATATTCATTAGTTGTATTTACTTCTGGTTTCTCTGAAAAAAAAATTAGTTGGGTCTATGGTATTAAAATGTTTAATAAAATACCAATTGAAGCACGTCATTATTTACAACAAACTTTTATCGTACATGAATCATTCTTTATTAGAACTGTTTATCAAGTTTTATCTAATGCTATGAGTATTAAATTTCCAGGTACTTCAAACAACAGTATCAGTAATGATGAAAAATTAGATAATATTAATCTTGGTTCAACTACTATAACACATGTTTATGATTTAACAGAATTATCACATTTAATTGATATTACAAGATTAAGGATATCATTAAATGTATATTTACATGATTATGAAATTTCAGAATATATTGAAGTACCAAATAATTATTTTGATAGAATTACACCACAAGCTAATAATCAATATAGACAATTAGTATTTGATAAAATATTTAGACGATTAAAAGCAGATGCACAAAATTCTGAACTTATATTTCAAAAACCAGGATCTTATAAAAAAGTCAATATTTTATTAGATATTATAAATAGAAATAATTATATTGATTTATCACAATGGGATATTTATTCATTAGCATCTGTTTTTTTACATTTTATTAAAACAAAATCAAAACCATTGATTTTAATTGATATGATTAATTTACCAATTTTAGATGATTTCGATTATACTTATAAAACATTTCAAAATATAATTAATAAAAATAATTATCAAGATTTCCTTTTTTCAATATTACCAGTCTTTAGATCAATCATTAGAAATTCTGAAATTACTAAAATGGATGCACGTTCATTATCAAAAGCATTAGCACCAACTTTATGTAGAGAAAAAATTTCTTTATCAAATAATGATAAATTAGCAATTGGTGGAAGATTTATAAGAAATTTATTAACACATTTAGATGATATTAAAAATACTTATATATCATCTAAAACACCAATGAGAAGATCAGTATCAGCTGTAGAAACATCTCCAAGAAAAAATATTAATAACAACACAGATAATCCAAATACTCATTTAAAACATCTTCGCGTAGTATCACAACCTCCGTTATTACCTAAACCAAGGAAAACTCCACTACGAACTAGAAGTCCAAGTCCTGAGACAACACCAATGATAGATACTATAGGTAATCCTACAAGTATTAAAAGTCTTACTTTAAATGAAAAAGATAATAATAATAAAAATTCTTTATTCGATTTACCACCACCTATTAAACCTAATAATAATAACACAAATGATTTCATATCACCAATATCGTTATACTCATCCCCAAATACCCATCATAGAAATTCAAGTGTTACAGTGACACCAATTTTAAAGAATAAAATATCTAATGGTTCTTTAAGAGCAGATTCAAATGAAAATAGTAGTATACATAGTAGTAATACTACTAAAAGTATAAATAGCTCATTAAAACCAGCATTCTTACCTAGTCCTGCAACAGATAATACACAAAATAGTCAATTTCAATCATCTCGTTCATTTACATCTCCAACTCCAACTCCAATTACCAATATAGATATGATGGTTACAGACACGTCAGCAATTGAAGAGATGATATTTGATACAAAGAAATTAGCACTTGTAGCAGATGAAAAACAAGAGAAGATTGTTAAATTTGATAGAGAATTAAAAATGAGAAAGAAACAAGAAAAGATTACTATTAATACAAAAGCTACTAAATTCTCTACCGACAGTTATTCAGATATTAAAACGGGAAATAAAGTTAATAAACTGGCGGCATTATATGAAGAGAGACTCCTTGGTGTCAAAGCACTCGATGAAATACAGAAACACACCCAATGATACCCTGTTTTTTTTCTAGCATGAACGAGTGCTTTATTTCATTTATTTTTGGCATCATACGCATTCAATACAAAGTACTTGTTTTTGATTTAAAATAGAGCTTGTCAAATATATATACAAAATACTTATATATATATAAATAAGTATTAATGTTATTCTTTTCTTTTTTGAATACACACATATCTATATATAAAGCTATATCTTAAATATTTAGTTAGGATATAATACATACGGCTGCGTAAGTTTCTGCCGCGAAGTGTACATGTAATAGCTTTACTGGGACCAAATCACATGCCCGCAACGCACAATTTTTAACAGATTCGAGATATCAATACATCTTAAGAGATATCATACTAAAGATCTATCGAATGAGATCTACTTTCTATATATATATATATATATCGAAAGATCTAAGATTCTGATGAATCTGGTAGAATTGAACAACGCCAAATTACGACGGTTAGACACATTTTTTTAAGAATTCGCATTGCAATTTGATCATAACGCATCTGATCAAAAAACAATAAATATTTAATATTTATTATAAACAAGTATTATAGATCAAGCATTGGGCGTATAGAATCCAAGATACCCACGCTTCTCCTTCACAGTACCGCCTCCCTGCCCAGTACATGATAGATACACCCGACCTGCGAAGTGGGAACACGGCGTCCTCTATACATTCTAATTCTAATTCTAGTGAAGATGAGATATATGATATAGTGCGGAATAGACTCCAGAAACAACAAAATGGGGGTTCGAAGCAATACAAATCCCCTCAAAAGAAAAATAAAGTTCTCGATCCTGCTCTTTCAGTCTCGAAGGCCTCTCTAACTAGTAATAGTACTGCTTTCCAGAGTGCGGAAGAGGGTTACGATGAGGATATTGTAGAGCTGCCGAGAGCAGACATCGAGAAGACCCCCGAGACCCATGGCCGCCACGAAGCTTCTCAGTACCTCGAGGGCAATGTCATAGTCAATGACACTCCAATCGTGGGCACGTCCTACTTCGAGATGATGGGCGACTCGTTAGTCACCCCCAAGGCAATGATGGCTTCTTTAAAGAGTCCCTCGCCTAGGAACAACCGTTGGAAGAATTTTCCTCATAAAGGTTTTGATCGGACTCCATTGCAAGATACCCCCCTAAGAGAGGCAACTAATGCTAATGAGCAAAGCACATCTTCAGAGTTGAATAGGCAATTGGCCGGCTTGGGTATTTCCAGTGCATTGGTATCAGAAAGAGAAAATGCTACTAAAGTAAATGAGGATGATGATGAGTTAATTGCAATAACGGATCCTGATGATGTTGATAGTATAAATTTAGCACCTCTCGAGGGCAATAAAAAGGTCAATGGCGACAATTCTAAAGATATCGTTAATTCACAGATATTTAGAAATAGAGGTTCACCTTCTCCTGCGGTATCAAGATCATCTACACCAAATATGCTTGCCACACAAAATAGAATCTTCTTCGAAGATAGAAATAGAAAATTGCCTCAGACGTATCGTCAAACCTCCTTAGGTAGAGGCCCATCTTTACAAAATTTAGCTGAACACACTTTTGCTGATTCATCATTTATGTATGATTCAAAAGATACTGACATTTTAGATTCGGCAAATGATATAATGTCAGTTGACAATAATAGAATTAAAACTGATTCCCGTTCCAATTCTGTATTAACCAATGATTCAAAAAGTAGTAACGATTTTAAATTAGAAAATCAAGATCTTTCATATCTTTTTATTACAGCTGTACATTCATTTGATAATAATTCTTTACAAAATAATGATGACGTTAATATATGTCTGTCATTTGAAAAAGGTGATGTCGCATTTGTTCACTCAATTGATAGATCTGGTTGGGGTGAAGTAACTTTAGTTAAAAATGAACAACGTGGTTGGGTTCCATTTAATTATTTTAGTGATACAATTAAATCAAAAACTAGTATGAAACCTACTGAAAATCAATTAAAGATTATGTTATATACAAGGTCGCCGCTATCAGATTTATTAGAAGCATCTGCTAAATATTTATTACATCCTAAGGATATTTCATTAGGTAAACCAGGTGAAACTACTTTTGATGTCAATTACATTAATGCAATTAGAGATGGTGTTAAATCTTTATTAGAGAAGACTGGTTGTGTATCACGTTCTACAGAATTAGTAAAAGCTAAACCATTAGTGAAAAGAGTAAGAAAGAAATTACTAGCAGATTGGTATCATTTAATGCTTAAAGCTGATCAATATAAACATACTCATAAGGATAAACATATTACAAAACTTATATCTTTAGTGTATAAAGTTCTACAAAGATCATTTCGATTTTATGAAGTATGGGATGTAAATGTAAGAGAATATGAGAGAGATAAAAGAGCTAGTGCTGAAAAGAAAGTTAAAATGGAACAAAATCGTCGTTTTACTCCTACGAAAAGTATTGCATCACCATTATCTTTTAGATCATCCAGATCAATTGTATCTCCTGCTTCATCACGTTCATCACAATCTTCATCTGATATGTTACCATATTTACCATCTCCTCCTCATGCAATGGTCAGATTAAATGATATTCATGATGTATTTTATTCATATATTGGTTTAATTTTAGGGCGGTTTGATATGATTGAATTTAATCAGAAAGGTTGTGAAACTTTAGAATTTATGGCACATCAAATCATTATTTTGCTAAGAGAACTTTTATATATTAGTAGGTCATGTTCGAATAAATTACGAGAGGAATATCAAAATGCGTATGAAGAAACATTAGAAAAAAGTTTAAATCCATTGTTAAGAAATGTATCCGAACTTGTATCATGTGTCAAATCTATTGTAACAGAATCAATTGAAAATAATGTTAGAGATTCAAATGAACTTTCTATTGCTTCTTCAGATATCTATTATTCCAAATATAGTGCAGATTTACTAAATATTGCTTCACACATGGCTGTAATGGTAACAAATTGTATCAATGGTTGCAATAAATATTTACAATTATTAGGTGATTTTCAATTAGGTGGTGATAGGGAGTATTTAGATTTCAAACAGGTTCAATTATCTCCAGATGATTTTATAAGAAAATGTTTTGCTACAACTGTCAAAGAGATTATAAAGAATAAATATTTAACAAATCAAGTTGAAGAATTTGAAACATCTGAAGACCTTAATACAAATAAAGATTTAACTATGTTTTCAAGAATACGTTGTAACACTACGGATCCCTTAAGTTTCACACAGTACGGTATGAGATATTTAGGTGATATAATTGCGGAAAGATTATCTGCATATGATGAACATTGGCAAAGAATTAAATTAAATAATAATGGATTAGATATGCTTGGTGTAAATGATTCTGTTAATAATTATGGATTGATTCAAGAAGAGATTATGCTAAATAGAGAAGGTAGTATGATTGGTGCATCATTTAGAGCATTGATATATAAATTGACTGATGAATTAGATAAACCTAATGATTTTTTCACTGCTACAATTTTAATTAATTTTAGAACATTTGGTAATGTAAATGAGATGCTTGATCTTTTAATAACTAGATTTGATTTAAATAATCAATATATCGATGAAGATATAAATCAAAATAATGGACCATATGCTTCAAAGACATCAAGGATAAAAAGTAGAAGAAAATTAATTTGTAATATAATTCAAATATGGATGGAAAGTTATTGGAATTTTTCAATTGATAATCAAATATTACCATGTTTAATAAATTTTTTCAATGAAGGTATATCAGAATATTTACCTACTGAATCTAAAGAATTGATTGAATTAGCCGCTAAAATCATAGCTACATCACATTATAATCAAGATCCAAAACAACAGAATCGTAACACGTCCACGATAAATCAACTTTTCCCAAAGATGATCAAACATACTAGAACTAATTCTATTGTATCTGACGTTTCAAGTATTGATAGTGATAGTAGTTTAAAATCTACAGGTTTTTCATTTGATGATCGTATTATTAATAAGTATGAATTGACACATATTTATGAATATGATGGTGAAAAGGTTCCAACATCTGTTACGAGTATGAATATTGGACAATCAACATTTTTAAGTAAGACAAATATTGAAGATATTGAAATTATAGTTAAAAAGTATAGAGCAATTAGTGGATTAAGGGTAAATTCATTTAAGAATAAAAATGCTGATGATAATAATATTATATCTAGGGAAAATACAAAGATATTATTAGAAGATTGGAATAAATTAACATTAAATAAATCAATATATCCAGATGAATTAATTATCATTAAAGGTAGTATATCAGATTTGAATCCATTAGAAGTAGCTAAACAGATAACATTAATTGAATCACAATTATTAATGAATGTTCAAATCAATGAATTAATAGATGAAAATTATACTACTAAGAATATAAAATTGAATAAAGCACCAAATGTGAATTCAATAATTAATTTTACCAATCAATTATCTAATTATGTGATGGATAGTATATTAAAGAATGATATCAGTATGAAAGAAAGATCTAGTCGTGTGAATATATGGTTAAAGATTGCATTATCTACATTATATTTCCGTAATTTCAATTCAGTATGTGCTATTATGATTGCTATACAGAATCCAGCTATTAGTCGATTAAAGGAGATATGGAATAATTTAAATGATAAAAATCAAGAATTACATGATTTCTTAGCTCGAATTGTACATCCAAGTCATAATTATAAAGTATACAGAAAGAAATTAAGACATTTAATGGAAGAATATTTCCCAGGTAATATACAATTAAGTAAATCACCATTACCTGTTGTACCATTTTTTAATTTATTTTTACAAGATTTTACATTTATCAATGATGGTAATGCAGATTATCGTAATAGTGAAATAGTCAATTTACCAAAGATAATCAATATAGAGAAATATTTTCAATTAACCAAGACTATTAATGTAATTGAATTTTTCCAAGTTGGATATGATATACCATCAACTAATAAAGAGAATAAGAAGACAACAACAATAGAAACAAGCAATGAATCTAATCTCGATACAAAATGCATCCAACCTATTCCAATACTACAAGAATTTATATTATATGAATTATGGAGAGTCAATACGTTATTCAGCCAAGAAAGCGACAGGGCGTATCAGTTAAGTTTAGAGATAGTACCAAGAAATTTTTGAGCACCAATTATTTAATTAATTATTTATTCATTCATTCATTGTATTTAATAATATATAGACACTAAACAACAATACACATTCAAATTCTACACTATACTATACTATTTCTATTGATTCTATTCTGTTTGTTTTTGCTTATTACTGTCATCTTTAAATTTCACGTGATGCTAAGAAAGAAGAAACGTGCCATTGAAAAAGATATTAAAAATTACTGGATTGAGCAACTCATCGCAGTCCACGTGGACAGGGCTGATAAGCTCTATTTATCGTGTGGAAAGCAGTATATAAAGCAGATGGAATGTGGGACTGGAGAAGAGGGTCTGATGAGCAGGATCTGCTAGCAAGAACCACCAGGATCAACAAGAGAAACAACAGAGGATCAGCAAGTATATATGAGGTTCTCCCATTTTTTGAAATATAATGCCGTGCCAGAATGGCAGTCCCACTACATGGACTACAATACCCTGAAAGACCTCATCTATACGTTGCAGAGCGAACAGTTGCAACAAGCTGAAGATGATGAGGAAGGGGACAACAAGAATATCAGTAGGAGACAGAGGCTTGCTAGGAAACTGAAAGGTAAGATGGGTAGGGGTAAGAAGAAGAAACAGTCTAGTACTTCTTCCTCATCTTCTGCAAAACCGGATGGTGGTGATGTTGAAATGATGTCTTCTTCTTCTCAGAATAAAGATCTATGGCCAGGTATGCAAAATGGTAATGATAATGTTCAGAAGGATTCGATGCTTAAGGAAGAGACTATTGAGTTGTATGAATTGACTTCTTCTCCTAATAAGAATACTCCGGAAGTTAGAAGAACTTCTGTATCTTCTATGTCTACTATGTCTTCTGATGAGATAACTCCAAGAGAAACTTTCCTTAAGCAATTGGAAGAAGAAAGATTTAAAGTCGATGATTTTTATAAACGAACTGAAATCAAATATTTTAATAGATTTAATTCTTTAAATAATGATTTAGTGTCACAACATATCATTAAGAAGAATAAAAACCCTTTTAAGAATGGTATTAATATCTCCGAGACTTTAGACGGTGCCGCATCTTTCACTTCTACCATTCCTACCGATTTGATTAGTCATGACACTAATAATAATGAAACTATTGAATACGATGCAGATGAAGAAGAAGGCGAAGAAGAAGAAGAGGATGTAGCTGAAGAAGATTCTTTATTGAAGAAAAATGATAATACCGCTCTTTTAAATTATTCACAATTCGATATTAAAACACAAAAAAGAGCATTCTTAAAGAAAACTATTGTTAATTCTTATATTGATCTTTGTCAATTAAAATCATTTATTGAATTGAATAAATTAGGTTTCTTAAAAATTACCAAAAAATTTGATAAAGTTTTAAATTATAATATTAAACAAGAATTAATTTTATCAGATATTTTTTATAAAGAT
Source organism: Yueomyces sinensis (assembly GCA_030581855.1). Classification (NCBI taxonomy): domain Eukaryota; kingdom Fungi; phylum Ascomycota; class Saccharomycetes; order Saccharomycetales; family Saccharomycetaceae; genus Yueomyces; species Yueomyces sinensis. The sequence goes on from JAKTVU010000055.1 coordinate 23,456, forward strand.
ACTTATACTTTCCAATCTGAGACTTTAGCTACTTTAAATGAAAAATTATTAAAATTAATAGAATTTTATGCTTTAATTACAAAACAATTATCTGATATACCAAGATGTAAACATGAATTAAAATCTTATTTACATGATCATATAGTTTGGGAAAGAAGTACTACTTGGAAAGATATGCTAGGTTTAGAATCACAAGAATTATCACAAAATCTTCAAAATACTACTGAAGCTGATTTAATGGCTGAAAAATTAAATTTAGGTTATTATAAATATCCATTACCAAATTTTTTACAAATTGATACAAAATTTTTAACAATTAAAAATATAGCTATACCAAAATTACTTTTCACTATTAAAGCAGCTAAAATCGCATTCATTTTCGTCTTTACTGCTATCTTATTAGGTGTTAAAACTTTTAATGATAGAGTTGAAGGTCGTTGTATGGCTTTAGTTGAATGTGTTGCTCTCTTATGGGCTTCTGAAGCTATCCCATTATTCGCTACCGCCTTTTTAGTACCATTATTAACTGTTTTATTCAAAGTCTTGAAAAATGAAGATGGTACTACCATGAGTGGTGCTGATGCTTCTTCAACAATTTTGGCTTCTATGTGGTCTTCAACTATTATGATTCTTTTAGCCGGTTTCACTTTAGGTGAAGTTTTAGCTAAATATGATGTCGCTCGTGTTTTAGCTTCTTGGTTATTAGCCGCTGCAGGTACTAAACCACGTAATGTCTTATTAATGGCTATGGGTGTCGTTTTCTTCTTATCAATGTGGATTTCCAATGTTGCTGCTCCTGTTTTAACATATTCTTTACTATCTCCTCTATTAGATCCATTAGATGCTTCTGCACCATTCGCTAGAGCTTTGGTTATGGGTGTTGCACTTGCTGCTAATATCGGTGGTTTATCTTCTCCAATCTCATCTCCTCAAAATGTCATTTCTATGCAATATTTAAAACCATATGGTATTGGTTGGGGTCAATTCTTCGCTGTTGCTTTACCAGTTGGTATCATTTCATTATTGTTAGCATGGGGTTTAATGTGTTTTACATTTAAGATTAATACTACCAAGATTGAAAAGTTTACCCCAATTAGAACTAAATTCTCATTAAAACAATGGTTTATCATCGTTATCTCTGTAGGTACCATTTTATTATGGTGTGTTGAATCCCAAATTGAAGTCGCATTCGGTTCTTCTGGTGAAATCGCCATTCTTCCAATTGTTTTATTCTTCGGTACTGGTTTATTAACAACAAATGATTTAAATACATTCCCTTGGTCCATTGTCGTCTTAGCTATGGGTGGTATCGCACTTGGTAAAGCTGTGTCATCTTCTGGTTTATTATCAACAATTGCTATGGCTTTACAAAAAAGAATTCAAAATGATGGTGTCATGGCCATATTATGTATTTTTGGTATCTTAATGTTAGTCGTTGGTACTTTTGTCTCTCATACCGTTTCTGCCATTATCATCATTCCATTAGTACAAGAAGTCGGTTCCAAATTGGAAGATCCAAAAGCTGCTCCAATCTTGGTCTTTGGTTGTGCTCTATTAGCAAGTGCCGGTATGGGTCTTGCCTCCGCAGGTTTCCCAAATGTCACTGCCATTTCAATGACAGACAAAAAAGGGAACCGATACCTGAACATGATGATGTTCTTAACAAGAGGTGTCCCTGCATCCCTATTGGTCTTCGTTACTGTCATTACAGTAGGTTATGGTATTATGCACTCCGTCATCCATGGAACTACTGGCGTCACTTTGAGTACTGCCTCTGGAGGTGAGTAATTAATTAATTAACAAACGCTCTTAGTAACTCAATATATACAACAAAATGCTCATATTCTAAATTTCAATCACTCTATGTAACATTAAATATCAACATATATCATCAAAATAAAATAAACTGCATTTTTAATCATATAATAATCAATTAATATTTCTATTTTTTCAAACTCGATTTACTGCCACCTAGCTCATCGGGCATTCTACGTAATGGAAGAAAAACCTTATATCGAAGAGAAAAATGAGTATTGTTTAAAAACGGAAGCTTATTTGTGAATCTTTAATTGGTTGAACAATAGTCAGCTATTGGTAGGCAAAACCAGGATTTTGATCCCAGTATATTTAGACATTGTGGTATGGAGAACGAAGTTCCGCCAAGTCCAGCGAGTGATATATCCTTGGAACAAGCAGCAGATGTTATTACCACGCGGAGAGAGACTATAAACCAATTGCTGCAAGATGCTGCATCACAAGCTGCTGAAGGCGATGAGATGTATATACTTCCTCAAGCATGGTATGACATGTTTTTAAATGTAAATAATAATTCCGATGTTACACCAATTGATACTAATTCCATTTGTAAAGATTACGATAATTTCATCTTAAATGACTTCAATGCATACCCCTATACATCCGTTCCTGCCTCTGTTTTTGATAAGTTTGTTGAATGGTATTCGTTGGCAAAGGGCTCTAAACCAGTTGTGACTTATCTACTGAAGGATCCTAATTCAGGAGAACTAACACCAGAATATAATAGAATAGTGATGAGGCTACATCACTTAACACAAGAGCTTCCTCCAAAAAAATCATCATTTCATTATAATTATCATAAAGAGAGAAATGATGCCTTATATTTTACTGTTTCTAGATTCCATACATTAGGTGACATTTTTAAAAGGGTATCAGATCTTTTCTTTGGAAAAGAAACCCATTTTGATGTTAAAAAGAACCATATAAAGATTTGGGGTCTAAGAGCTGTTCCAGTTAATGATCCTTTAACAACTAGTTATAAGATGTCCCCAAAACAATTTTTAAATTGTGATTCAAGATTACCAATTACTAAGGATATTTTCGGTAAAGTAGTTAAGGATTGGGATGATCAAGTCTTTGATTTTGCAATCGAATTGAAACTACAGGGAAAAAAGAACCATTGGCCTTCAAACTATTTTATGTTCAATCAATTAGTTCCTTCTTCAGGTACTCTAGGTTTAGTAAATTTAGGTAATAGTTGTTATATGAATTCTGCATTACAATGTTTGGTACACATACCTAAGTTTAATCAATACTTTTTCTATGATGGTTTTGAAAAAGAAATTAATACAGAAAATCCAATTGGTTATAAGGGTGCTGTTGCTCGCTCATTTGGTAAACTGATACAGAAGTTATTCGAAGAACATGCTATTGACACTAATAAAAAAAATAATATGTCTATATCTTCCTTTTCTCCATCAAGTTTTAAATCTACTATTGGCCATTGCAACTCAATGTTTTACAGTTACGCTCAACAAGATTCTCAAGAATTATTAGCTTTCCTTTTAGATGCATTGCATGAAGATTTAAATAGAGTTATTAAAAAACCATATATCGAAAAACCAGAATTACCAACTAATTCTAATCACAACGATTTCTATACTATCAAAAAATTGGCTGATGACACTTGGGATGCACATTTAAAGAGAAATTATTCGATTGTTACTGATTTGTTCGTGGGCATGTACAAATCTACATTAAAATGTCCAGAATGTAATAGTGTATCTGTAACTTTTGATCCATATAGTGATTTAACTTTACCATTGCCGGTTGAATCTATTTGGAGCAAAACAATTAAAATATTTCCACAAAGCTCACCACCTTGCTCATTAGAGGTAGAACTTGATAAAACCTCAAGTTATGCTGATTTAAAGAAATATATTGCTAAGCGTACAGGATTAGAAAAGAAGAACTTATATGGTTTTGAAATTTACACTCATCAATTTTATAATAATTATGAATCATCTGATTCAGGATATTTGTCAGTTCAAGAGTTAATCTCTGAAACAGATGATGTTATCTTCTACGAAATTCCAGATGCAGAATCCAACATTATTGTTCCAGTAATCAATACTAAGATAGATGCAGGATTTAAAAGTAATAGACCATTTGGTGTGCCATTTTTCTTATCTTTTAATGAATCTGAAATTAATAATCCAGGTTTAATTAGATATAAATTAGAAAAACGTTATAGTACTTTGAGCGGTGGCTTTATTGAATTCCCACTTCTACCAAATGTTGGTGCAACAGAATTAGATGATCTACCTAAATTGAAAGAAAAATATTCAGAAGAGGATTTTACTAAATATGAAGAATTGATTAAATATTCTTTACCTGATGAAGATATTAAGATAAATTCCTATTTTGATATTAAGATACTGAAAAGTTCACAAAACTACAGTTTAAAGAGTATATCAAATACGGAAAAAGTTTGGGCTCCTGCGCCAGAAAGTTTTTATAATGCAAAGGATATCAAGACTTACCTATCACCTGTTGTTAGAGATATTTATGAATATTATAGTGATACTGTTGAAGACAATACTGAAAACAAAGAGGAAACTTCTGATCTTTCTACTATAAAATCTGAAGCTTCAGCTTCCAAAGAAGAAAATGTACATATTCACCCACTAACCCATATAGACAGTGAACCTATGAAACATATTATATCTGAAGATCAAGATATGATTGATGCCGATCTGTCAGATATGCGTGCATTCGAGGATTCAATTAATGATACTAATGCCTCTTTTTCAAACGCAGAAATCAATGAAGATATTGACTACAACTTACCTCTTTTATCTAAATTTGATATTTTAATTTGTGAATGGACAGATGAAAGAGCAGAAGAAGTATTTTTCAATGACAATAGAGCATTTGATTGGGAGAAACCTGCTCCATTGAAGAACCCTAGTTTGGAAGCCTCTAGAGCTAAAAGAAAATCTAAGAAAAGAAAGGATATTTCATTAAATGATTGTTTAAGATTATTCTCTAAAACGGAAGTTTTAGGTGTAGAAGATGCATGGTATTGTCCAACATGTAAGACACATAGACAAGCAACTAAGAAGATTCAACTCTGGAATACTCCTGATATTTTATTAATTCATTTAAAGAGATTTGAAAGTCAAAGGTCATTTAGTGATAAAATTGATGCTACAGTGAACTTCCCAATTACAGATTTAGATTTAACTCAACACATTGTTAATAAGGAACAGGATAAATCAAATATTTATGATTTAATAGCTGTTGATAATCATTATGGTGGCTTAGGAGGTGGCCATTATACGGCATATGTTAAAAACTTTATAGATGATAAATGGTATTATTTCGATGATTCTAGAGTTAGTCCTGCTGATCCACATAAGAGTGTTAGTGGTTCAGCTTATTTATTATTCTATGCTCGTCGTCAAGAAAATGCTGAGATAAGTCATCCTGTTTTAGACAATATATTAAAAGAATCAAGAACATATCATGAAACTCAAATTACATCATTTATTGAAAAACAAAGAGATTTGTATGAATTTAATAGAACTGATTCAGAAGAAAGTAATATAGAGAGTGAAGATGAAAGTCAAAGCAATATTTCATTTAGTCATAAAGAATCAGCTTCTGATTCTGAATCGGATCTTGAATCTGAAACTAAGGATTTAGAATTATTATCAAACAAGAGTAGCCATACTGAACTAGAGAAAACTGTATTAGATACCGAACCTCTAGTAAAACTTGATACTGCAACTATAGAAGAAGAAGAAGAACCTACAGCAGCCGATTTAAAGAAATCATTATCAAGATCGAATGATTATTATTCTGAAAGCGTCGAAGTAGGAGATGTTCCTATGAAATTAGATAATGAGATTAATTCAAGTAGAAGAAAATTAAGATTACTAAATAGAAATTATGGCATTGGTGGTGAATCTGTATCTTCAAATAGCAGTGGAACTAGTGATAATGATTTAATTATTTCAAATGATGCATCTAGTATAAGTGGTTCAGGAGTTGATCATGCCCAAAAGGAAGAGGCAATTGCTAAATCACCATCTCATGAAAACGAACTTTAGAAATCTCATAATTTAATCATGATTATATATATCTTCATTTAACTTGCTTCATTCAATTCACTGTATTATATATTATTATTATATTATTTAATTAATCATTATTTTTATGAGAGAGAATATTTTTTTTTTATAATGTGGTATATATATCATTAAAAATAAATAAAGTCTAAGTGCATTAAATATTTCTTTTTTTAATTTATAAAGCTGCTTTAACTTCTTCATAAGTTGGAATACTTTCTGCAGCACCTCTTTTTTGAATAGAAAGGGAACTAGCTTTAGTAGCGAAAGTAGCAGCTTCTTTTAAAGTTTTCTTCTCTAGTAATTGTGTAATTAGACCGCCTAAGAAAGTATCACCTGCACCTGTTGTATCAATTACTTTAATACCTGTAACGGATGGAATATAAGTTACTTCAGGTTCAGTTTTTGAAGAGAATAATACACCTTTTGAACCTAAAGTGATACAAACGGCAGCTTTATTATTTTGATTAACTAAAGTTTTTTGAAAATTTTGGCATAACATTTTATAACCATTAATAAAATCTTTTTCAATATCATTTTTATATTTAGTAATTTCATCCTTAGGGTATACACTTTCAATGATTTGAATTGCTTCAACTTCATTGACTACTAAGATATCTGATAATAACCAATCATCTTTTTCAATTGGTTGAAAAGGTGATGGATTATAAACTACATGATAATTTGGCCTATTCTTTTTCAACCATTTCATTATCTTTATAGGGTTTGGAATTTCATATTGGAAAACAACGTATTCTTCTACATCTTTATCAGGGAATATATCTTTATCTAATTGTTCATCAGTATATTCAGTTTTACCATTTGCACCTTTAGTTAATAAGATTCTATTTTGACCAGAATCTTCTTCTATTAGAATAGTAGCAATACCAGTAGCTATATTTTTCCAAGTGGCAACTTTGGAAATATTAACACCATTTTTCTCCAATAGTTCTTTTAACGTTACACCAAAGGAATCATCACCAACACCACCTACCATTCTAACTTCATATGAAGCATCAGATGATCTCAATCTTGCCAATGCATTACATTGGTTACTACCTTTCCCACCAGGATGTGTTTCGAACCTATTAGCAGTAATTGTCTCACCAGAAGCTGGAACACGGCCGGTATAAGTACAAAGGTCGAAATTTAAAGAACCTACAACAGTAATACCCATTGTTCAAATTTAATGATATGAAGATGTATAAGCGTGTATCTTGTCACAGAGTAATCAATTGACTATAATACAAGCTTCTGTTTGATATATTCTGGCCACAATTACACCAAAAAAGCCATTCCAGATGTATTTATTTCTCACATGGCCTTAAATATCAGTTTTTCATCTAGGGGCAGAGATCTGGCAGGCGGGGATTATTATTTCAAGCAGATATTTCACGTTAAATTTGCGGGGATTATTTTGTAAACAAACAATCAATGAACAATACGTCATAATTTTTCACTTTATCGTACGTATGTGTGTTGTTATTTCCTATATAGGAATATTTTGTGCAAATAACCGCCAGTTGAGCATGAAGTGTGAAAAGTGTTAATAAATAAAGTTTTAGTGGAATGCCTGATTTATAGAGATTATTGGATAATATATTGCTCTTATTTTTTACATGTTTTATGTTAAACGAGTTGATCGGTATACTGTTAAATACCGAGTGATTATGTAATAAAGTTCAATCTTAGAAAAACAAACATGGAAAACAACCCAGTTTATCATACAAGCTTCAACAAAGAAGGATAGCGTTATATAAATATTCGAAGAATATTATTATCTTCTTTACAATGTGACCATTATAATTGTGAATATTTAGTGACATTTAAATTTATATGAAAATTCACGTGATAATTTTTCATCCCTTGAAAAATGAAAAATTTGTGAAAAGGAGAGAATAAAAAATGAAGATCTAAAGTTATCTTTCTTAGAAGAACATCTAGAGTTTTACCAAAGCTTATAGGTATCCAAGACCATCACATACGTTACTGGATGGTAAAGCTTCATAACATGTTATAGAACACATCAATGAAATTACTACGTTTAGAGCATTAGACGTGTTGCTTGCTCAGTTTGCTTCTGATGACAATGATGAAACGTATTCAGAATGAAAGTTAATGCATTTGTTCGGTGGCACTTATTTAATAGAGTACCACATAGTTTGAAAGAAGAAATTAGTCTTTGATAAGCTGCTTATGATCACTAGGTTGGTTGAATATAAGAAAGTTAATATTGAATCCAGGAAAAGATGCTTTAACTATTCTGTGAAAATAGAATACCATAGGTTTAAAAAGTTGTGAAGAAATTATGTTTAGAAAAAGCAGCTATGAACTCAAGCTGTGAGTTTAGGTAATATGTGATCAGTAAGACTCTAGCCACTGGGTTGAGGAGTCAACGGGATTAGCTCAAGCAAAGTTGTTATCTTTTAAGGCTTAGTCGGTAATATCTCGTGACGTTCATCAGTTAATACGTCAAAGCATGCAGTTATGCAAGGCGAAATGCAATGGTAGATGTAACACAAATGTGTTTACCCGTTGTTGCATTGTATTTCGTTGGGGCAGTTAATAAGCAACCGCATTGCAAGGCTAAGGCTCATCAGAATGTTTTGGACGGTGATGCTCAAGGCGGCAATTCTGGCAAATCTATTATTTGGGTAGTAGATGTCGAAAGACGGTTTAATTCAAATTGTGGTATTACACAGGCCTCAGCAACTGATGGGTCACCTAGCGTTTTGGACGTGGAATGGGGAGCCAGTTGTGGTATAGCCTATAAGAAAAGCTTAGCAACTGATGGATCACCTAGCGTTTTGGACGTGGAATGGGGAGCCGGTTGTGGTATAGCCTATAAGAAAAGCTTAGCAACTGATGGATCACCTAGCGTTTTGGACGTGGAATGGGGAGCCAGTTGTGGTATAGCCTATAAGAAAAGCTTAGCAACTGATGGATCACCTAGCGTTTTGGACGTGGAATGGGGAGCCAGTTGTGGTATAGCCTATAAAAAAAGCTTAGCAACTGATGGATCACCTAGCGTTTTGGACGTGGAATGGGGAGCCAGTTGTGGTATAGCCTATAAGAAAAGCTTAGCAACTGATGGATCACCTAGCGTTTTGGACGTAAACGAGGAGCCAGTTGTGGTACAGTACAAACAGAGTTGCCTAGTGCTTAGAGTACGGTAAAGCAATTTGTGATCAATGCAGTAACTGATGTGATGCTTAGCGCGGTGAGCGTGGTATGGCTAGTCACTAAAGTTAAAGAAGATTTTAATGATGGCATTAGAATTGAGCTTTCTGAGACTGCAGGTTTTAATGATAAGAGTAACCATTGTATTGTGTTACTGTTATGGTAAAACATCATGAAATGTTTAGTTTTGAAGGTGGCGGTAGATGTAGAGGTTCTGGTTTGGAACTCCACATGTCACTAGTTAGATATGACAGGCATAAGTGTCGTATATCAGGTATGGTTATCTGTATGCTACCATTGTTGGTAGGTGCCGGACACGATCATGTTGATGTGTCCGATGAGAACTTAGGCGCTAAGTTCGGGACTTCGAACCAGGTTAGGTTCGTGATAAAATATGTGTAAAGAGAGGTAGATTCTATTTGATGGGTATTGAATAGAATAACAAGATCAAGAAAGCAAGATTAAGCTTGAGATAAGTGTGTATCTCTATATTTTATGAAAAGTCTTAGAGACTGAAAGTGCGGGTAACCCAGTAGTTTATACAGTCGTACAAAATGATAAATCCGGCACCACCAGCCAAAAATAAACGTCACAGACAGGATTCGAACCTGCGCAGGTAAAACCCAATGCCTTTCTTGTAATTTATTTATAAATTAGCAGGGCATCGCCTTAACCACTCGGCCACTGGGACATTTTCAAAATTTGAAAAAAATGTGTTTACAAAATTCTGTGTAAAACAAAATAATATTTTCTTTAAAAATATTGGACCATAGTCATCTATTCTTTCAAGAGTGACGTGAACTGTTATATAACCTTAGTAAAGAGGGCACGATTCTGCTTGTATTATATATAGCTGGTTACCTACTATGGTTTGAGGATAATAGTCAGATGATTACACAGCGAACGCGCGTAACCATCACTATTTACGTATAAATAATATGATGTCAGTTAACCTTATTCTCTAAAGAGCTTAAGCTCCAACACTTGTTCTTATATAAAATATTTTGGTTGTTTAAGGTTTCTTCTATTTTTTATTTAGGAATTTCTATCATAGTCCTATCTAATTAATAAAATGTTATTTATATGATATATTATATTAGTGTATATTTAAAAAGGTTACAAAGATGTACCTTATTTAATTCTTTAAATCACTAATTTTCAAAAATGAAAAGAAAGCTTAATAAAAATCGTAGGAGAAGAACAACTTCAGGCCTAACACAATATTCATTTGTGTAGGTCTAATATATATTGTGTTTAACTCACTATGCTTCTAACATTTTATATATATATATATATATATATAGGACATTCAAATTGTTCACACTACTAATCATCAGTTTGTATCTTAAATCATTTTTGATTTTCTTTGTAAATAACATAATCATTATAACCTTTCTCTTCTGAAGTGTAAAAAGTTGATCTATCATATTTAGTCAAAGGTAAACCCTTTTTCATCCTTTCAATAAGATCTGGATTTGCAATAAAGAATCTACCAAAAGCAACTAATGTATTTGGTTCTTCACATAACGCGATACAATCTTTTGGGAATAATGTCAAACCACCAGAACGGATTACAATACCTTTCCAAATAGAATAAATAAAATCATTAGTGCCTCCCAAATAAGAACCTTCACCTGAACTTGGATCAGTAACTCTAGGTTCTAAGACATGAACATATGCTAAACGGTTACCCTTTTTGGCTCTCTTTTCAAGCTCACCTAAGACATAAGCGTATTGCGCAATAAGAGTTGGATCATCTCCACCAGACATATCACCAAATGTTCCATATGGAGAAAATCTAATACCAACACGATCAGAACCAACAGATTCAATTAAAGCATCTGTAACTTCAAGAATGAATCTTGCCCTATTTTCAATAGAACCACCATATTCATCAGATCTATTATTTGATTTTGGATCTAAAAATTGGTTTAATAGATAACCATTGGCAGAATGAATTTCCACACCATCTGCTCCTGTGTCTATACAATTCTTTGCGGCGATTATATATTTCTGAACATATTTTTTGATTTCTTCTTTGGTAATTTGGTGTAATTTGATATTATTCTTTAGAGCAGCTTCACCAAATTGATCATTAGGTAAAATTTCAGAAGCACCATCATAACGAAGACCGTCTTTTTTCAAAGCAGGTGCATATGCACTTCTACCAAGAGCAATCAATTGAGACCAAACAAAAGATTTATTTTTATGAATAACATCAAATATTTTTTTCCATTGATTCATTTGTTCTTTTGCCCATACACCTGGTGATCTTTCATACCCACCTGCTTGTGCAGAAATATTAACCGCCTCAGTAATAATCATAGAACCAGGGTATCTAGATCTATCACCATAATATTTGATCATCATATCAGTAGGAACGGAATCATCTTTACCAGCACGGAAACGTGCCATTGGAGGCATAACAATTTTGTGGGCTAATCCTGTTCTACCCACTTTAATATGTTTAAATACTGAAGTATCTTCTAATGGGATTGGTTCAAAATCTTCAATATAAGCCATTATTTTTTGAAGAATAGCAAACTGTTAGGGGTTATTTGATTTATTTGATATTTTACTTTTCTAATTTAAATAGAGGAAAATATACAACTCAATTTAAGACAATGAATAAGAAGTTAAAACTTAATTGTTTTATATATAATTTTATTTCACAATTGATAGAAGATATTAATAGCTTCACAATCATAAAAAAAAATTCGCATGCTACTTTTTGAAATATGTTATATTTATTTATATGACATTAACATCCTAATATATTTGAATTTCTAATCAAAACACAATGAATAACACAATAAATAACATCAAAAGATGTGGGATAAATACCTTCCTTATTGTAGTTTGCAGCCACCTATAAGAGTATTTGCGTAGCTTACTAAGCTCAATATTATTATTAGGTTAGAGGCATGCGACGCCGAAGTTTAAGAAAACTAGCTGTACATTCCGAGAAAAGAGAGTGATAAAACTTCTGGCACCAGGAAAACGATAATTATAATTAATCACTAAAGTGTTGTTGCTTATAAACATTTGTATTAATAGCTTTTTTTTTCAATATAATTATGAAAGCGTATGCTTATACCAAAAATAATAAGGAAGTCTTGATTAATTATCGTATATACTTGCCGTGAAAACTAGTTAAAAAATAATAATAATAATTGTATGCTTGAATAAATATAGATGCTAATTTGCAATATCAAATAATGCCATTTTGTCTAATGCAATTCCTGGTTTAGTTAATCTCAAACTATCACAAAATTCCATATCCCCAATCTTTGAATCATAATAGAAAGTGACCGTAAATGCTTTAATCTCTGCTGGGATACAAGATACAATCAAAGTAAGTTCACAAGTATCCTCAGTTTTCCTATTGACAACAAGTATCCCATCATTTATAATCCCTATCATTGAAGGAGCAAATTTTATCGCTTGTTTTGACATATTTAATATATTTGTATTATTAGGATCTAAAAGGTCATTATTAAGAAATAATAAACCAAATGAAGTTAATACGTATATAATATTAGGTGTTAAATTTGAGTGGAAAATCTTATCGAAAGAGGTGATAGTAGATAATGCCATTTGAAATTTAATATTTTCATTTTGAAGGTATTTAGAATATTCTTGAGGAGTGGCATTAATTAAACTTGTTGGTATAGTTTCATTTGGAGAGACAATATTAAAATTAAATTTTTCTTCTTGATTTAAATGTGAAATTTGATTAAAAGTTGATAAAGTTTTAAATTTATCAATCGATAATATGCTTAAATGTGAATATTCTTTCGGTAAGAATTGTTGTAATATATAGTCTTCGTCGTTGTCATATAATATACTATTATTGAAAGTAATAATTGGAGTTAAATCAGATATAAAATGTTTTTGTTTAATATGCTTTAAATCTAATTCCAATCTCGGTAGATCAATCTTATCAAATAATTGAGAATTAGATCTATGAATAATTCTATGTAGATCACGATTATGTATTGCAGATGATCTTCGTAGTTGTGGTATCTGATGTGAAAAAGTATGAATATTCTGATTATCAAAATCAGGTGTAGATGATACATCTGAATCACAAGTAGGACTTGCTCTTGAATTGTTAGTATTATTATTAAAATCATCAATAATAGTACTTATATTTTCATTTGAAAAAACTTTATAATTTAATAAATTATTATTTTCATTAAGTATAATTGAATTATCGTTATTATTTGTATCAATAACTGAATTTAATGATTTTAAAATGTTATTTGAAATACAAGTATAATTAGTCCTTTGTTGCCAAACTAAAATTGAATTTAATATACCTGTACCATCACGTCTTGCTAAATCATCCCAAGTGACTGAACCATTTCTATTTAGAGTATTAAAATGATCTTTATCAGATATGAACCAATTAAAAACAGAAGAATAACCCATTTCTTTAGCTAATTTATCCCAAGAAATAATTTCACCATTTTTAATACAATGATTAAATGAATTATCAAATTTATTTTGTTTTAAAACGTCAATTTTAATTTTAATTGATGATTGAAGAAATTTATTATATAATAATGGTATTGTACATTTTCTAATTGAAATAATACCATTTGGTTTATTAATTAAAAAACTTAATGGATTTAAATCATTAATTTTAAAATTATTAATTGAATGATTTAAAAAAGTATACATTGAAGTACGATAAATTGGTATATTTTTATAATAATCATTTGATAAAGATAAAAAAGGTGTATTTTCTAAATGATTTGATTCTAATGGTAAAAGAAAATGTGTTATTTCCTTATTTGGGACATATTCAATAGTATTTAAAAAATCTTTGTCATCATTAGATAAAGTAATTTTATTATTAATATTATTATTAAATTTTTTTAAAGAATCATAATATTGATTATAATTAGAATATGATATAAATTTTTCAAATTTATAATAAGAAGAATTTAAATTTAATATAAAAATATAAATTCTACCAGAACACATTGCACAATATAATAAACCATTTTTATAATCAACATTAGCGAATAAACAATCTGCACAAAAAGCAGAATTAAAATCTTCTGGTACACATTTAAGAACATAATTTGGATCAACAGGTAATTTATTAATAATTTTAAAATTAAAATCTTTAACAATTTCTATATAACCATTAGATTTAGCAAAAATCATAAAATCAGGATTATTGGAGATAGAAGATTTTAAATAACAAAATTGTTGTACATTAATATCAATATCTGAATGATTATTATCTTTATAGTGTTTGATAACTGATAATCTATTACCATCGAATTTGAAAGCTTTAAAACCCGATGTAGAAGCTCTATTATTACTTGGAGCAGAAGTGATAAACGCCAGACCCATATTTAAAACAAACGAGATTCTAGTATTTCTCTATAATATCAGAAAGATATATGTTAAGATTTCTTTAAACAACAAAAGGGACTATATGTATTTTATTCAATATTTCAATAAAAAATAACAACAACATATTGTATATCTAAAAACTCTAATTTTTATACTTCTGACTCACCTTATCACTACTTACTCCCTTACACCTTATTTTGTCCACATCGTCTATCAAACATCGGTTAATTAATTGGCAACAAACAAACTTTAATTTGATCTCATCACCTTACTAACAGTAAGAAATAAATCCCTGAAATTCCGCAAAGCTCGGACTTTTTGGCTGCGAGTTCGAATCCTGGAAATCGCATAATAAAATTTGGAGATTTTGAATGATAATCCCATACTAACAATTGACTTCAAATAACCAGCATATTATATTACCATTGATCATATACACATCAACAGGAAACATCAATTTTTTTTTTTTCATTCTTTATAAGATAAGTCAATCAAAGCAACACATCTCTGTCATAATTGATCCATTGAAAATACTTCAAAATAACAAACTTTCTTTTTTATTTAGTCAATTGATCTTATCTTTATATAACATACACCTTCATAACACCAAAAATGTAAACAAACCGTGCATAAAAATTCGCATCTTGTTTGTTAATAAAAATTAATTTAATTGATTTTCCTTCCAGTAACTTCTTGGATTTTTAGATTATTTTTTTTTTACCCGGGCAGTGGCAAAATTTGAAGATTTGGCGAAATCTGGATATCTAGAAAATATAAAATAAATTTAAGAAGAGCAGTTTAAAGGTGTTAAAAATTAGTGTTTAAATCAAAGGTTTTTCTTCTATTACTTTCAATAAGAAGAAGAGAAGTGTACAGGAATAGTACTGTTTGTTCCAATTGATATATTAACTTGATTCACAATGGCTGACGAATCTGAGAAGAAACCGCTTTTAGATGCCTCTGGTGCTGATCAAATTACCCATGCTGGTGATGAAGTAGCTACTGCTATCTTAAGAAAGAAGAAGAAACCTAATGCTTTGTTAGTCGATGATGCTACCAATGATGATAACTCTGTTATTGCCATCAATTCCAATACTATGGATACTTTGGAGTTATTTAGGGGTGATACTGTCTTGGTTAAAGGTAAGAGAAGAAAAGATACTGTTTTAATCGTTTTAATCGATGATGATTTAGAAGATGGTATGTGTAGAGTTAATAGAGTTGTTAGAAACAATTTGAGAATAAGATTAGGTGATATTATCACTGTTCATCCATGTCCAGATATTAAATACGCTACTAGAATCTCTGTTTTACCTATCTCTGATACTGTTGAAGGTATCACTGGTAATTTATTCGATACTTTCTTAAAACCATATTTCGTTGAAGCTTATAGACCTGTTAGAAAAGGTGATCATTTCTTAGTAAGAGGTAGTATGAGACAAGTCGAATTTAAAGTTGTTGATGTTGAACCAGAAGAATATGCTGTTGTCGCTCAAGATACTATTATTCATTGGGAAGGTGAACCAATTAATAGAGAAGATGAAGAAAATAGTATGAATGATGTAGGCTATGATGATATTGGTGGTTGTCGTAAACAAATGGCTCAAATTAGAGAAATGGTTGAATTACCATTAAGACATCCACAATTATTTAAAGCTATAGGTATTAAACCACCAAGAGGTGTCTTGATGTATGGTCCACCAGGTACTGGTAAAACTTTAATGGCAAGAGCTGTGGCTAATGAAACTGGTGCTTTCTTCTTTTTAATTAATGGTCCTGAAGTTATGTCTAAAATGGCTGGTGAATCTGAATCTAATTTAAGAAAAGCCTTTGAAGAAGCTGAAAAAAATGCTCCAGCTATTATCTTTATTGATGAAATTGATTCTATCGCTCCAAAAAGAGATAAAACTAATGGTGAAGTTGAAAGAAGAGTCGTTTCACAATTATTAACTTTAATGGATGGTATGAAAGCAAGATCTAATGTTGTTGTCATTGCTGCTACTAATAGACCAAATTCTATTGATCCTGCTTTAAGAAGATTCGGTAGATTCGATCGTGAAGTCGATATTGGTGTACCAGATGCTACTGGTAGATTAGAAGTTTTACGTATTCATACTAAAAATATGAAATTAGCTGATGATGTCGATTTAGAACAAATTGCATCTGAAACTCATGGTTTCGTTGGTGCTGATATTGCTTCTTTATGTTCTGAAGCTGCTATGCAACAAATTCGTGAAAAAATGGATTTGATCGATTTAGATGAAGATGAAATTGATGCTGAAGTTTTAGATTCATTAGGTGTTACTATGGATAACTTTAGATTTGCATTAGGTAATTCAAATCCATCTGCATTACGTGAAACAGTTGTTGAAAATGTTAATATTACTTGGGATGATATTGGTGGTTTAGAAGAAATTAAAGCTGAATTAAAAGAAACTGTTGAATATCCAGTTTTACATCCAGATCAATATTTAAAATTCGGTTTATCACCATCAAAGGGTGTTCTATTTTATGGTCCACCAGGTACTGGTAAAACTTTATTAGCTAAAGCTGTTGCTACTGAAGTTTCTGCTAATTTTATCTCTGTTAAAGGTCCTGAATTATTAAGTATGTGGTATGGTGAATCTGAATCTAATATTAGAGATATTTTCGATAAAGCTAGAGCTGCTGCACCAACTGTTATTTTCTTAGATGAACTAGATTCTATAGCTAAAGCTAGAGGTAATTCTCTTGGTGATTCTGGTGGTTCTGATAGAGTTGTTAATCAATTATTAACAGAAATGGATGGTATGAATGCTAAAAAGAATGTTTTCGTCATTGGTGCTACTAATAGACCAGATCAAATTGATCCAGCTATTTTAAGACCTGGTAGATTAGATCAATTGATTTATGTTCCATTACCAGATGAACCAGCTAGAGAATCTATTCTATCTGCTCAATTAAGAAAATCTCCAATTGAACCAGGTGTCGATCTAAAGGCTATTGCTAAAATTACTAAAGGTTTCTCTGGTGCTGATTTATCATATATTGCTCAAAGAGCTGCTAAATTTGCTATTAAAGAATCTATTGAAGCTCAAATAAAGGCTGAAAAAGAAGCTGAAGCTCTAAAGATTAAGAATGAAGAAAATGGTGATGTTGAAATGTCAGATGTTAAACAAGAAGAAACTGAAGAAAAGGAAGATCCAGTTCCATATATTAGAAAAGAACATTTCACTGAAGCTATGAAGACTGCTAAACGTTCTGTCTCTGATGCTGAATTACGTCGTTATGAAGCTTATGCACAAAAGATGAAGGCTTCAAGAGGCCAATTCCAAAGTTTTAACTTTGGTGAAAACTCCAGTACCGCTAATGATCCAAATGGTGCTGAAAATGGTAATATTGGTGGCACCGGTGCTGCATTTGGTAACGATGATGATGAAGATGATTTATACAGTTAATCTAAATTTGATTATTAATAATATCTCTAAAAAATCAATTTTTAATAATAAAATTAATCAAACAATTTAGATGTGTAAAAAAAGATAGAAACATCCATCATTGATGAAACCGTATGGAAAGTTTAATATATACCCTTCATTCGATTCCATTCAAAACCAGTGTATATTTTTTAAAGTTAGTTTTGTTTTTCATACATTGTCTTACGTAAACTATTTCATAATTCGATATAATTTTTTTCATTAGTTATTCTGAAAATAATTTATAAATGCTATTTTTTTTTGAATTATAATAAAGAGAGTATTATATTAAAGTAATAATAACAATTAAGTAAGATATTAAGAAAATGTTGAAGGTATATATATAACGAATTATGTATTTAATAAATGTAAGTAAAAAAATTATTATCAGCATATTGTATTATGTACTGATTAAACGTTCTTTTTTTATTTGGAATTAGTAGAGTTGTTGATATAAAATTAGACGCCTTCGATAAAATTATGATTTGCGAAGTTTATTTTTAAAATAAAAAAAATTGGAATATTATTAAAGTTGGTTATGATCATAAAAGCACAAGATACGTTTTCAAATGTATATTAGCTATCCATATATCCTTTATAAAATTTGATGCATAATGTACGTGGCGGATAATATGGGTCTAATGAATGCTAAACGTAGTTTTCAGTTATATCAAAAGAAACTGTTAATATACATTGATGCTTATTATTTGGTTCATGAGAGGGGTGATTATTATGTGAAAAGGGATTGGAAACCAGAAATGGCACTCTTGAATGATGATTTTGAACTTTGATGCTTCAAGAATAATGGACGTGCCATACTCTTGGATGGTGATTTATTTAATTTTGATATTTCAATCGGTATATTTTCTTTATCATTGATCAATTGTTCATTATATGGAACATGATATGGACTAATTGGTTTAGTATTATTAATATTGATATTCTTATGTTGTTGTGTTTGTTCATAATCATGAGAATCGATTAAATTTTGTTTATTCATTTGATTTAAGTTAATTGGTTTTAAAGCGTTCATATTCTTTTGATGTTGAGCGATTGCTTGCATTCTATCGTTATAACTATTAGTGCTCTTCAATGGTAAGTAATAATTACTTTGTGACATAGTAGAACCGATAGTACTTGAAGAATATAATGATGGAATTGATGAATGCGATGAAATACGTGAGTATGAAGATAATGTAGATTGACGAGCAGAAGAAACATTACGGTAACTAGATTGTGAATTTGGTAAATATCTGTTATTATAAAGAGAAGAATGTTGAGAAGAAGAAGGTGTAATAGGACGTTGAATATGACCCATAGAACCTTCTCTTTGATATACGTGTTGTTGTCTGATATTTGAATTTGATACCTTTGGGGGTATATATTTGTTAGCATGTTGATAAACTTCAGCCATTTGTTCCTTAATTGGTTGTAAGAATGGAGATAAAACTGTGACTAAATCATCTTGTTTAATCATGACATCCCAATTGAAGTATTCTAATAATTCACGCTCTATAGTATTAACTTCACATAATTCGAATAAACCATCAGTATATTGAGTCCAATGCTTATTTAATGGAGAAGAATCATTTAAAGTTTTAGCAGCAAGGATTAAACAACCGATAAAGATTCTATGCTTAGTTGTTTCAATACCTACAACATCTGATGGTATAATTTTTCTCAATTTTGTCAAATATACCAAAGTAGACATTAAAGTTGGAGTTTGAACATTTGAATGAACAATTAATCTTTTAATGAAAAGAGTTAAAGAAGGTGTATTTTCAGCATTTTCATCTTGTTCTTCAGAAGGATCTGTTTGAATGATAGAATTGGTAGTGGCTACTAGGTAATTAACCATATCATTACTGACTCTTTTACGGTTAAATTTGACCAAAGCCTCAAAATCTGACATTGCAATATATTATTGTTATTATAGTTGTGATTGTAATTGTATGAAAGAATAAAAAAGTGAAGAAGATGTATCCAATTGAAGATTAATGAGAACCTATATGAGTTTATTGTATCGATTATGAAGTACAAAGAGTTATACACTATATATTTCAAGAGTAGAATTGAAAAAAATAATAATACATTAGAAAAACAATTGTGCCTTCCCTATTGTCTCTCTCTCTATATATACTTTGCAACAAGCTACAGAGAACCAGAAAATTCAATACGACTGAGCACACTTCTAATACACCAATCTGACAATGCACAATCATATAACTTTGCTGGAGTGAAAAATTTCGTGGTTTCCCGTTTGCCGCTGCAACCAGCCTTGGCAAGCTCTCTCTAATGGCATCTTTTTAGCTGAGATTTCGCATCACCTCTTTTACGCGTCGTGCTAAACACTCTGAGCCCCGTTTCGCGATGATGCAGGGCTTCCTAAACCAGGCAGCAAATACTGCTGGTTGTGACAGGGAGTGAAAATTTGGTGATCCAGAGTGTTAAAAATAGGACTAGTTGGATCAACTGTGGTAGAGTTGCTAGCAAATTGATCCATGTTGCACGGTTCGGGAGGTCTAAGTGTTTCATGTGGGGTGTTCGTTCAATTTAATTAGTTAGTTATTTGAGACAGATTCAGAACGTATTGAGGGTTAAGTGCTCCAAAAATGGTTTAATTGAAGAGCATTCGCTTGCTAATTTGCTGAACTGTGGTCGATTTTGGGTATCTGATGGGATTATTTCTTCCGTAATGTGAGGAGAGGAAAAGAAACAGGCATATTGACCGTTCATTGGTTATTCTTGTTTTGTTCAAATGACCAGTAGTCTTTTTTTAAATGCTACCATTTCTGATAAATTTGACTTTTAATCTTGTGTGATAAAATGTTAATTCTACCATTCTTAGACAAAGATTGGTATATATGTATATGAGGTGACAGATGTCACTAATAAAAAGCCAATGTGTCAGTAATATAAGTACATATATCTTAATTGTAATAAAAGTTGTTTTCAAACAAGTATATATATATATATATATATATATATATATATAAGTTATATAAATGAATAAATAGAAGTAATAGTCATAATCATATAATGAAAATCAATTTTCATTAGTTATTTAAAGCTTCAATTGCTAATTCTGCATCTGGGTAATAGAAAATAGCTAAAGCGATTAATAAATACATGGCAATACTCATTACACCTTCTAACCAATTAGATTCACCATCAAGGATTAGATAATTGCTTAAGAAGACGGCAACGAATAACATGGCAGTTTCAAATGGACTGAAATCTAATGTCATTGGTACATTAATATACCAACCGACTAAAACCATGAATGGTGTTACAAATAATGCAATTTGTAATGATGAACCAACTGCAACACCAATAGCTAAATCCATCTTATCTTTCATAGCAACGATAACTGAAGTGACATGTTCAGCTGCATTACCAACAATTGGAATGACAACTAAACCTATGAATGTTTTAGATAAACCAGTTGATTCAACAACTAAATCAATTGCACCGACTAAATAATCAGCACTAACGGAGACAATTAAAGTAGCAGCAATTAAAATGACTAAAGCAGAACGAATAGATAGATGATAAGATGGTCTTAATTCCATTTGTGATAAAACTTCATCAGTTTCACTTGCTTGATCTTCAAATAATTGATGATGTGAACCTAATTGGAAATATAAGAATAGACAATATACGATTAACATAATAATTGATGCCCAACGACTTAAACCTAAAATTTTTTCATCAATAAGAGTATCATCTTTACCAGTTGGTAAAGTAGCTCTAAATGCAGCAGGTAATAATAAAGAAGCACAAGCAATTGCTAATAAAGAAGACATAGTTTGTGCAGCGGTTTGATTAAAAGTTTGTTGAACTCTATTATAACCACCTAAGATAAAACAGAAACCCATAACAAGTAATAAATTAGATAGAATACTACCTAACATAGAAGCTTGAACGATACGAATTTGACCTTCTCTTAAAGCAATAATAGAGACAATCAATTCAACAGCATTACCAAAAGTAGCATTCAACAAAGCACCGGTAGCGGAACCTGCTTTATCAGCTAATTCTTCAGTAGCGAATGCCAAGATGGCAGCTAAGGGGATGATACCTAAGAAATTGAATGTAAAAGTTAAAGTTGGAGATAAATTCAAGTAACCCCAAATAAGACCAATTGGAACAAATGGCAATAGAACATTTAATGGGGAAGACATGGTACAGTAATATAAATCTAATTTTGCAGTTTGCCATAATGAAGCTTGGCGACCACGGCCAACATTGGCTGAATTAGCGGTTAATAAAGGAGTTGAAGCATCCATTGTACACTCTACTATGCACTTTCTAACAGTTTCAATGACCACGCACTGTCAAATACAAGGCTTGATATCGATTGCACCAACTAACTTTCTTATCTCAATCTGCTAATTTTTCACCCATCTCTTAGGGAAAACAATGATTAAATTGAATTATTTGTTTGAGTCAACCCAGGTCACGTGCAGATTTTTTCACGTTCATCTCATCGCTTTCAGGTGAATAGGCACATTTGATAAACATCAATGGCAAGAGAGGTTGCAAGAATGCTGTTGAGTTGTGGGGAGCACAAATGTTGTACCTGGAAGGTAGTTGTAGCTTCAGTTTGCATGGTACAGGGCATATCGATCGTATCTGCATAGGCATTATCGAGGGCTAGAGAAAGTATCTTGAAAAAAAAACAACAGTGACATACCCATTTTACACGAAAACAACAAGATAAAAGCAACAGTTGAGATAATAATATCTATATATAAGACTACTGCTATACCAGGCACAATACTACATCTTTCGATAAGACACTAGAGATATATATTGAGTTATAATGTCCGCCAACCAGGACGATGACATTAACTTTAATGAATTAGTGGGTAATGCACTTACTTCACATAATGAAATAAATGATAATGAACACGACGATAATAATCAACCTGATACAGAATTACCAGAGTTCCCTCCTGATGATGCTTATTTAGCTGCTTTTGCTAATGCTATTCAGAACATGTCATATGATGATGTTGAAGATACAAACAATAATAATGATAACGTGAATTCACACAAGGATGATACATCTCATAATGAACTGGATCAAGCGGATGAAGATCTAGGTATGGCTATTTTGCAATCGTTGAATCAACTTTCAGATGACAACGACGATAGTTTAGATCAAGCTACAGCACAACTCATTTTGGATACACCAATAACGAAGACTAAGAGTAAAACAAAGAGTAAACCGAAAACAAAGAGTAAAACGAAGACTAAAGCTAAATCTAAGACTGTAAAGGATAAAACTACAACGAAATTATCTAAGAAGAAGAAATCGAAGGACAAGAAAGAATCATTACCTCATAAGAAAGTACCAGAATCTACTATTGAACATGATTCTGAATTATTAGATTTTGATGATGTTATTAATTCCTTTATGCATAATGAATATGCTAACTTTTCAGATCCTACAGTAGCAGATACTCATAATTTTACCCAGAATGCTGAAACTCAAGCACTTATAGATGAAGCATCAAAGGCATTTGAAAGAAGATTAGTTGAAACTTCTACTACAGATTTAAATATACCGAGTACAACAACAACAACTACTACTACTAAACATTTAATAGAAGATAGTACCCCTACTATAATACCCACCGTACCAGTTGTCTCTGAGAAATCTAAAGAAAGTAAAACTAAATCTAAGTCTAAATCCAAATCAAAGAAAAAAGATGAACAAAAGAGTAAAAGTTCAAAAAGTAAGAAAAAGAAAGATAAATCGAAGAAAAAGAAATCTACAAAAGTTATTCCAGATGAATCACATATTGATTTTACTGCAAAGGATTTAGAAGATGTTGTTAATAATGTCGTTAGTAAAGCATTGATTGAAGATCAAGAAATACCAGTAGAAAAACCTTTAGAACAACTAACAGAAGATTCAAATAAACACGATACTTTCATTCCTGTTACTTCGACTTCAACTCATGATGACGATGCTTTTGATTTAAATCAAATTATGAAGAATGCTATGCAATTAGCATTTAACAATGAGAATGAGAGTCATGAGAATTTCGCTTCAGAATTAACTGATTTTCTCCCCACAATGAATAATGAACCTTCTTCAATCTTATCTACTCCTTTGGAAAAAGCAAAACATTCATTGAAAACTAAAAAATTAAAATCTAAAGTGGATCTAAGTACAAAATTACAAACTGATAATTTAGAGAAAATAGGCAAAAATTCTAAACTTCAATCTTTATTACAAGAATCTTCTACCGAACTCCCGTCTTTAATATCTAATAAGGAAGCATTAAGAAAGAAACTTAAAAAAATTGCAATTGAAGCTGCAAGTTTGGCTTGTAAACGTAAACGTGAACAACGTAAAGCTTTAAGAGTTAAAGTTAAAGAAGAAAGAACAAGATTACGTGAAAAACGTAAACAAGAGAAACAAGCATTATTAGCAAAACAAGAAGAAGAAAGAAAAGAATTAGAAGCCATTGTTGCAAAAGGTCCTCCATATCCATTTGATCTAAGATTAACCAAAAATGGTAAACCAAAGAAACCATATAGAAGATATACAGCAGATGAATTAGCTAAAAAAGCATTAGAAGCAAATTCGACAAGAGAAACTTCAAATAAAGTTAAGAAGAAGAAATTAAGTAAAAGTAAAGATAAAGAAAGTAAGTCACTCAAAAGATCAGCTCTTCTTCAAGCTGCTTTACAAAAAATTGCATTATTATCAAATACACCAAATGATCAAACATTAAATGAAATTGAAGGCTTATTAGCAAATATTAGATCTTCAAAACTTCCACAAAATATTACTTCAATTCCATCAAATCAATTGGAAGAACTTAAATTGTACGCTAAAAATCAACTTGATGCTGAATTGAAAAAACAAGAAAGACGTAGACAACGTAAAACCAAAAGTTCTACTTTTAATTTTCATGCAAAGACTGTTGTACATAAGGAAAAAATTCCATTTCATCCTCCTTGGATTTTACCTTTACATCCTCCTTATGCATTACCTATTCAACGTAAAAATATTAAGAGACATCTACATAAATGGCAACAAGTTAAAAAACATCATAAAGGTAGAACTTCAAAAAGTCATAGAATTTCCAAAAATAATATTGTACCTAAATTTTTGGTTCCTATTATTAAAACTTTAAAACTTGCAGCTAAAACAAAAATTCAATCTGGATCTTCAAAAGAAGAAGTTAACAAACATTTAATGGCTATTTTACATGCAACTAAACGTGCATTGAAGAACAGGATGCTATTAAAAAAGTCGGCTGGATCATCATTTGGTAAATTGTCTGGAAATAATTCAGGTCAAATTAGAAATTTGTCCACAATCCCATTAATGAACATGTCTTCTAATAATATGAAAACTGAAAGTGATGGAAAAGTATCACTTCCTAGAATTCCTATTTTCTCTTTATCAAGTTCAACTAAACTAAATGTAGAAAGTTCAATATTAGGTAACGATTCGAAAAAGGATAAAAATAATACAAATTCCCATGATATCATCAATACTACGAAGGGCATTCAAAAAATTAAAGTGGAAGATGTACCAGAGCTTCCAAGCGAACAAACTGTTCCATTAATCACAGCTGTAGCTTCTCCAAAAGATACATCTGTGTATGAGGCGGAACCAATAATAGTGTCCGAATCAAACATCCTAGTTGACAATAAAGAAATAAATGAATTGGCATACGAGAACAATTTACCAACTGCAATTGATGTGGACAAATCAGTTGAAGAGGCCAATCCAGATGTTCAAGATAAAGCTCCTTTGATGAAAATTGAAGCTGATTCTACTGAGGCATTGTCCAACGCTGACAATTCAAAATTTACTGAAAACAATGAAATAATATCAAACGATACGAATGACATCTCTATTATCAAATCTGATTCTGTCCAAGATAATATGAATAGTAGTTCGGTTGATAGTAATATAATAAATGGCAGTAACTCAGCTTCATCTAATAATTTACTAGCAAAAATTGAACCTGCAAATAATGTATTATCATCCATTTTGACTAAAGTAGAAGATACGGATGATTTACTATCAAGAATGAACAATGCTACAAATATCCAACCTATTGTAGCGGTTCCTAAGATAGAAAATTCTATATCTACAAATTCCACTAATGAGCCAGCAGTGGAAAAGAAAGACATGTCTTTTGGAAGCTCAACAATGCCATTAACAACAATTCCAATTTACGGTAGTACCTCTGGTTCTACAAATGTTGATGAAAAAATACCTCTAGAAAATAATGTTCCTCAATCCTTTGGTGAATTATTTAGTAATATCCCTATAGTTAGCGAATCGAATTTGAATTTGGCTAATAAGTCAGCTTCTAACAATAATTCCTCTCTTCAACCTATTGGAATAAAGGAAGAATTACCACAAGAAAGGATGCCTGCAGATATACAAGGCGTCCTTGAAGAGATTGTTAAAGAACAATTAAGAAGCCAAAATGATGGTAAAGTGGAATTCAATGATGGTATTAGTTCCATAATTAAAAGTACTATTGAAAACTTTTTACCTTCAAATGACTCAAAAGATGGATTAGACGTGGATGCTCTAATTGGTACTAAATATCCTCCTCTCAATGGTGCCCCACCAAATAGTAAGTTTCATTTACCTATTTTTAATCCTGAAAATAACCCGGCAACATTTTTGATTAGGAAGCAAAATAGATTAGAACAAGAGAGTAATTCAAAGCCTGCTAATTGGATTGATTTCAAGATACCTAAAGTTTTTGATGTACCAACTAAAAGGTCGATCGTACTGAGATATGCAAAAGTAATAATGAGGAAACCAGAAATGGCAAGTTTAACAAAATACTTAAATAATGAGAGAAAGAGAAAATGGAGAACTGAAAATGTTTTACGTAACTGGGAACATGAGACAAAAGCTAGAATTAAAAGAAGAGCAAATGCTAGATTTAAAGATGAACCAAATGCTAGTCAAGAGGAAAAAGAAAAGTGGATGAAAGAAGAATTTGAGAACAAATTAAAAGTTCATCATGTTACAAGAGAAGATATAGAGAAATCTGGCTCAACTGGTAAAGGTAAAAACACAGGTATGTTAACAGAAGCTGATATATTAAATTATATTGTACAATTTACAGGTTCTACTGATATCTCGAATAAAATTCAAAAATGGATGGAACAAGATTCTCAATATTTTATTAATACTTCAGGTCAACCTACTAATCAGATATCTTTATCAAGGTTGCCACTGTCAGAACCACCTATGAGTGTAGCAGGATCACTCATGCCATAGAACTATTTTTTAGATATTCATACGTTAAGCCGTTATTATACTTTCAGTATATACATTTAATTATTATATAAAATTGACTACATTCTTCTTATTTTTTTTTTTTGAATAATGCTTTAGTTTATGAAATACATCCTTGAATATATATTTACTCGTTTATATATGCTGATTGAAAGAATAGGTACGAGGAATTCTCAATGTTATATAAGGGATAGGGTTACTTATTTATACCACTGGAAATACGATAAATCTATCTATATTTACTATTTGAAACGAATCTCAGGATGATAATAAACAGGACAGTCAAAGTAGGAACGACGAACATCATCCCAACGATGTTTATCTTGACTAACATCAATAGTAGTATAAGTACATTCAAGACCATATTGGGAAACATCAATTTCCACTATTTTTTTATAAACGTCATAACAGATACGACGATCAGCACCTAAACCATTAAAGAATGAAAATATACCTTCTGGTTTTAATAGACCTACTATGGTATCATACAAATCTAACATATCGGTATAATGTTCTGAAAAAGTATCATAATAAATCCCATCAAAAAATACAGGTTCATCCAACTCAAATAAAGTTGGTAAAGTATCTTGCCAACGGCCTTCAAGGATAGTGACATTAGGTTTTTCATACCAACCATTTTTTTTCATATAAGCTAATACATCAGGATGAGCTTCACAAATATAATGATGTTTTGGATTATAAGATTGAATGAATGTATCTATTATACCCATACCAAAACCAATATTTAAAACATTTGTTTCTTCTTCATTTATTGATGATAAATTTTTAGCCGCTAATTTCATAATATCAGTTTCCCAATCCATCATAACACCATCTTTATTATTTTCAGTAATTAAAGAATCATCAGTATATTCTAATTTAGTATTCAAGTAAGTATTTTGATTTGCAGCTGTAGCATCATCATGAGATTCAGGGATAATTGGAACTTTATTTTCTTCTTCTCCTAACATACTTGAAGTTAAAGCTCTCAATAATAATTCTGCAGAAACACCTGCTTCAATTATACGGTTATATAAAATGTTTGATTCAATATTTGGATTTTTTTCAAGTAATAAATCACCAATTGATTTATTTTCAAAATCAATAAAATTCCAACCAGCACCGAATTCAAAAAGAATATTGATTAGTTCTAAAACTATATTTTCTTCATCTTTTGTTAAATCTAAAGGTAAAGATCTTGCTAAGGTATGTAAAGGAGTTGTATTTGAAATAGTTTCATCCTCATCATCATCTGAAGTATCATTTTCTTGATCATTAGTAGTAGATTCTTTTTTTTCATTAGTTTCATTTTCTTGTTGTTCAAGTTTTAATTTTTCTTCACGTTCATATTCTGCAATTTGTTCTAAAGTATAAGTAGCAGGGATACCAGATTTCAAATAATGTTTTAATTGAGTTTCATAATAGTCTTTTGTTATTGGTCTTTGTGGGAAAGTAAGTAAATGATGAAGTTCAGACATTTTTTTTTCTTTTTTTGAGATTGGATAAATGAGAGACAGACAAATAAACGAAGAGACTAAAAAAAAGGCAGATATATTATGTAGACAATGCTATTCTATGGTATACTCTTATTGTTTGAATCTATTAAATGCAATATGTATTCTGGTTATTATTATTATTGCAATTTTTCAATTAACTGAAAAATCGATGAGCTCTTTTTTTTTCAATTCTAGGCAAGTTTCCAGCTTCTATGAAAAATTAAAAAAAAATGTCAACAAAGATGAATAAATGACAGAGATTCATTATATGATGATGGCCATGACTAGTAAGACGACCAGTACGACAATCAAAACGATAATACAACAGTCATTCCATTTCTCTTTATTTTTCTCGTAAACCCATTGCAGATTTCTTCTACCTCTTTGTAATTTACTAGACAAAGAATCGATATTTTCATCCAAATTGTCTAACAATTCACCTTGATCCATCAATTCGTTACCCATAGTCATCGCTTGGTTGTGTAGATTGTTCATAGTCATGTGGATCTGGTCTAAATGTGTGCTTTGTTCCTTATACATCTGTTGTTGAATCAATTGAGCCGGATCGTTGCTATGTGGAATGCCACTGCCTGTATTATTTTCCAAATCCACAGCATCTGATTGATGCATAGCAGGAGCTTCATCGTTTAAAGTGGTACCTATCAAAGCGGTTTCTTGTAAGACTTTGTCAAATTGTTGTTGTAATTGTTGTAAATCGAATTCTCTTGCTTGTACCATAGATGAATTTTCTATATTATTTGAATTCTTCATAACAAGAATACTGTTATTCAAATCAATAATAGATTCTCTGATATCTGTGATCAATTCTTCACGAGTGGCTGAAACTTTGGCATCGTTAAGTTTATTGATTAATTCTTTGGTGTCGGAAAGCACTTCATCAAAGGGATCTGATAGGTCCATGGCTATTTCAAAGTCGAGGATTTCAATGGTACACTTCTTATCTACCCAAAACTAACCAATTCCAAGATATATTCTGATGATTCACCAGTTTTTATCCAATATTCCATCCTGACAATTAATTCTAGTTTCAATATTGTTCTTTGTATTTTGCAGTTTTGCTGGGTGAGTTTCAACCTCTAAAAAGTCGCTGGTTCGAATATTTCATGGATCATAAAAAAAACGATGAAATATCTAATTTTAAAGATGATGTTGAATTAGAATAAGACTTTAAAATTATAGTCGAATATACAACCAAGAATACTATTCCATCTCTTATTCATAAAGAATATCACACATTTTCAGTATGGATAAGACTTCTAATCCAGATTCGTCTGTATCGCATCTCAAAGAACGATATAGGGGAGCCGATTTTGAAAGTCTGATGAACATGATTGAAGACTCCCATAAGGACTTCGAACAACTGATGAAACTGCTCTCATCTGATTCTGAGAGTGACGAAGAGCCTACTGACACCAAACCTAGTGTAAAGAGGAGAAAGAAAAATAAGAAGAGAAGACCAGACAAATACATCAATGAGAGCAACATCATCAATAACAATAACAATAACAAACGCTCTTCACATTATCATTTAAGGTCTAAGTCGCAGCTTCGTGCGTCAACCAGATTAGCTGACTAACTACCATTCTATCTTTATCGATACTTGATACACATGTATACTATAGTTACTATTTAATAATGTATAGCTTCTTTGTTTTATATATTCTTTAAGTGTTTTAGTTTTAAAATTGAAAGAAAAATAGTAAATAGCAGATTTTTATTTCCATAATTTAGTGATAATAAGCATCATCAAAAGCTCCAATAGCTTAAAAGCAAGATCAAGAAAAAATTGTAGTCATCAGATTCTCAATCCTTTGAAAAAAACAATAAAAAAGTTATAAAAATTAGCTCAATAATCATGATAAGATCACGTCTATTATGGGTTCGAGTTAACACATTTACCACTTTTGCAGGTCGTTTGAACAAGATAAAATGGTTTTATGCTACTGATGTACCAAAGACATCGTTACAATACAATGCTGATAATAAGAGTAAGGTACCAAGAGTGCCAACGAAATTCATGGAATTATCAGCATTTGATTCCGATCTATTAGAGAAGGAATATCAAAGATTACAAAATGTTAAATCGATATCGAAACCTGAAGAACCAAATCTGATCCCTGTTAATGAAGATTCTTTATTCCATGTAGATGTTAATAAGATGGAATTATCCCCAACATATTGGAAAGGTCCAAAATATGAAGTTAGAAGAGGACTTTGGTTCCAATCTCTCAAATCACCTTTACCTTATGATATTACGATCTTATTAGAATATTGTAGGCAAGTTTGGTTGAATCCAGTTAAATTCCCTTTGATAAATATCAATAAAAATGATTTAGGCAATATTATCTTTAATTTTCAATCTTTAACAGATGTACTCCAAGATAAAAATGCATTGAGTGAAACTTTCAAAAAATGGGATAAATTGGAATTTATAGATCAAGATAATGTTATATTATATCCAAAATCGATATTTTCATCTACTTCAAATGATAATTCTAGTATTACTATTAATTCAAAAGATGATAATTCTGTGGTAAACTATTTTATGAATTATTTCGATGATACTTTTATTACGAAAACTATTAGAGTATATCGTAATATCAAGAAAATGTGCCATTCAAAATCAAAAGATAATACTAATTTACCTCTCTCTAGTACTTTAAATAATAATAATACTAGTACCACAGTTACTAAATCTAATAGTTCTAGTAATTATGTGATCAGTAATATAACCAATTCAATTACTAGAATGTCAGATATGATTTCCCTAGAATGGAAGAATATCTTAGGGAATACAATGAATAATAATAACCAAAATAATACTAATAATAATAATGAAGATGATGAAATGCTACAAAATACATTAGAAAATGATTTTGATCATAATAATAATAAAGATCGTAAAATTGTTAATTTATACTTCTGTGTTCATGGAATTGGTCAAACTTTAGGAAAAAGATATAAATATTTTAATTTTACACATACTGTAAATCAATTGAGAAACAATATGAAGAAAGTTTATTCAGAATCTGATAGATTAAAAGAATTAAATAAAGAAAATGGATTTGATGATTGGAAGACAAATTCTACTATTCAAGTTATACCTATTGCATGGAGAGATGAAATTGGATTTGGCATGGGTGAACCAAAGATGCCAGAACATTCAAATTTACCTACTCTTGACCAAATTACCCTTGATGGTGTTGAAAATATAAGAAGATTAATAGGTGATGTTGCATTAGATATTTTACTTTATCGTGATCCATATTATCAAGATTTAATTATTAATCAAGTGAAAACACAAATGAATTATGTATTCGATTTATTTATGAAGAATAATCCCGCTTTTGATGGAAACATTCATCTTATTGGTCATTCCTTGGGTAGTATAATTCTTTTTGATATGTTAAACCAAAGTGAAAAATACAAGTTAAAATTTAAAGTAAAGAATTATTTCTGTTTAGGTGCTCAAATTGGTGTTTTCAAATTAATTGAAAGAACCAATATTAGTGGACCAATATCATCAAGATATAAAAGTATATTAGGTTTAAAAAAGAATGATGATAAATCTGATATTCAATATATATCTTGTGACAATCTTTACAATATTTTTCACGTTTGTGACCCAATTGCATATAGATTAGAACCATTAATAGCGCATGAAATGTCAAAATATCGTTATCAAGTGATGCCACATTGGACAGAGAAAAAGAATAGCACTAATGTAAAGAGTATGTTACCTGATATTCCTGCAGCTGGGTCTGATTTTTTCAATGATTTTTTTAATTCTTATTCATCAAAAGAATCTACAACCAAGCCAATAATATTAAAGAAAGAAATTGCAGATAAATTAAAGTCATTAAACTCTACTGGAAGAATTGATTTTGCATTACCAAGAAGTGCTTTAAATGTGGATGCAATATCTGCTATAAAAGCACATGTAGGATACTTCGAAGATCTGGATGTCGCAAGATTCATTCTGAATGAAACTTTAAAGAAGACAAATCCAGTTGATGATATTATTGTAACTGAACAACCAAACAAAGTATAATATCAAATGATTCATTAGATAATTGATGAATTTTGCCATTATTCTGCATTTTTTTCGCCAATATTAGTGACACTCCTCTTTTAGTGGAACTTATTTTAGAGATGAGATGACTGAAAAAGTTTAAATTAAGAGGAAAAAGTGAAAAATAAATTGTTAAAAAAAGTTTGTAATACACACTTTGGTATAATATTGTAGGTGAATTGGAAATAGTTTTCACAAGTATATCAAATATCTGCAATTTTTTATAATATTCACTCTTTTCTTCAAGCTTTAAATCATAATAATTGACGAGATGAAATACATTATTGAACATATGGAAGAGGGCTTCAGTGAATGGGTCATTCTTGAATACAGCCAAATATTGAGAGATGTTGGCCAAAAGAACCTAATATTGTCTTCTCTACCAAAGGGTACTACTGAAAAGGATATTCCAAAGAGATTATTAGATTTAGGTTTGCAATGGACAACCGATGATTTAACACAATTAAAACATAAATTTCCAGAATTAGAAGCTTTAAAGGACGGTAGAGTATGTCTATTAGATCCAAGAGCCACACAAGATTTAGAACCAGCTGATGCTTCAAAATTCGATTATTTTGTATTCGGTGGTATATTAGGTGACCATCCACCAAGAGATCGTACTAAAGAATTAAAAACTGCTTACCCAAGTCTATTAGTTCCAAGGAGATTAGGTGATAAACAGATGACTACCGACACTGCTATTAGAACCACTCAAATCATCATTGAGAAACAAATTGCCTTCAATGATGTTAAATTTATCGATTATCCAGAATTCAGATTCTCCAAAAAAGAAGCTACTGAAATGCCATTTAGATATGTCCTAGATAGCAATGAGAAACCAATTTTGCCAGAAGGTATGCTTGAGTTGATTAAGCATGATTCTGAACAAAGTTTAGATGATCTTTTATTCTGAAATAAAGATAAGAAATTAAAGAAAAAAAACAGATAAATTATAATTTAATTTACTACATAGAAAAACGGCTAGAATATATATATAGTATTGAAGGCAGCACTATCCTTCTAGTATTTACAAAAAAACGAAAAGAATAAAAAAAAATACTGAATATTAGCATTGATAGAGTAGATATTAATAAGCACATTGATCATAGGGGAGAGCTTATTTGGCATTTTTCTCCTGATCGTTGACGAAATCAGATATCAATTTCTCTACATCAATATCATCCTTACTTGCAGCTGAGTCAATATTCGATGGAGCTGCACCACTTTCAACAGGCTCTTTCTTACTAGAAGAGCCTGATCCGAGGTATCCAACAAGGGCACCTGTGGCTGTTAGAGTCGCAATCGCCAGATAATGAGAGGGAACATTCTTGCCTAGAATCTTATAAGCAGTCATCTTGTGAGTTAATATGACAGTTATTACTATACTTCTCTGAGATCAGCTGCTTTAAAAGCTGAGCTCATCTTTCTGACAAAATCCTTTAGTTTAAATCTGATATTTCTAAATGCTTCGCCTATAAGCTGCGTTACCCGGATTACCACGGATTTTTTAACTCTAATTCTAATAAGTTAGAAATAAAGGTTTTTTGGATAATTAGAACTTAAATATTGAACTAGCCTTTTTTGCACAATTTGCTAGTAGTGTACTGAGACAACTAGCTTTACTACAAAATACAAACAAGCATGTCAACTCTATTGAAATCTGCCAAATCAATTGTCCCATTAATGGACCGTGTCTTGGTCCAAAGAATTAAAGCTGAAGCCAAAACTGCTTCTGGTTTATACCTTCCAGGCAAGGAAAACGAAAAATTGAACCAAGCAAAGGTTTTGGCTGTTGGCCCAGGCTTTGTCGATGCCAATGGTAACAAAGTAGTCCCACAAGTAAAGGTTGGTGACCAAGTCTTGATCCCTCAATATGGTGGTTCTGCTATTAAATTAAAGGGTGATGACGCAGAAGTCGTTTTATTCAGAGATTCTGAAATCTTGGCTAAGATTAGAGAATCTGCTGATTAAGCTGTACTCAACTACATATGAATATATAAACTGCATAAGCTTTGTAAATAAATAAATACATATAAACAAAACTATTAAACAAATTTATCATTTTTATCTTCATTGTTATACATAAATAAACGTTAGTAAAAAAAAGTTTGTAAACTTATTTATCTATACAAATATATATGCAGATTTGTTATTAATCTTTTTGTTTTATTATTGTCATTAATTATCTTTTTGTTGTTGTCATTTTTTAGTATTTTATGGATTTTGTCATCATGTTTAGTGTCTACTGAAAAATGAGAACCAACCTCCTCCTCCACTGCTCGAATTCTTCTTATCACTAGAGGAGCTGTCATTAGATTTGTGTCTTTTCAAGCTTTCCCGACTCGTCATTCTCTTTATCTTATCAGATCCAATTGATATTTTATCGTCGTCATTTGAATGTCTTGAACTATTTGATATTGTAAGCTTTAAATCACTCCATCCAGTACCAAATCTACCTGATCTATCTGGAGATACAGATTTACTTCTTCCTGAATTACCTAGCGCATTCTTACCATCAGTATGTTTAACAGTGTTTGCGAATTTAATTTGAGAAGATTTACTTGTATCAGCAGAACTTGAAACAGATTTACGATTTGCTAATGTATAATGTTGATGACTTCTTCCTAATTCATCAGCACTATTAGCATGATGATGTTCACCGATATGAATATGTGGAAGATGAGAAGGTGATGATTGACTAGCTTTTGGAATTTTCATATTCTTTGGAGCTCTTGGTAAATTCTTTGGAACTGGCCCAATATTAGGTTGCAGAATTTGACTTGATTGTTTTGATTTAGTAGCTTTAGCAGCTTTAGCTTTCTTTTTCTTATCTCTAATTTTTTGTGTCTCTTCTGCTAATGATTGATAATCACCTAAAACATCTAACATTGATTTTCTTGGTGCCATTGATTTACGAGCTTGTTGTCCAGTTAATATCTTTTTAAATTCAGCAAAATCATATTCATCTGATGCTTCTTTACTATCAATTTGTTCTATATCATTAACAAATTTATATGAAGCTTTTAATAAATAATCAATTTTTTTAACATTCTTTAAAGAATTTGATAAATTATTATCATTTTCAATATTATCCATATTTTCTCTTACAATATTTCTATGATTTTTAGTAAATTCATGAATTCTCTTTTTCAAATTTGGTTTCGTTAAATGTGCACCCATAGCTACAAATTCATTATATTTACCAGGACATGGGCATGGACCAGCAGTACTTTCTCTTGATTCACTATTTTCAGTTTCATTTATCGAATCTTTATCTTTATTATCATCATTATCATCAGTAATTGTAGCTTTCTCTTTTAATTGTTGTGCAAGATCTTCTTCATCTGCATCAATTTCATCATCGTCTTCATCACAATTGTCAGTATTAAGATCATTTTCACTTTCATTTAATCTATTCACAGAAGTAGCTGGTGATATACTATTATCAGGTAAAATTGAAGTAGTATTAGAATGATGAAAATTAGGTTTATTTGAATAATTTTTAATAATTTTAGAAGGCTTTTGAAATTCATTTTCTAATCTTGCTTCAAATTCAAACATTCTCTTTGCAGGTATTATAATTGTTGGAGTTGGGAAAAAAGTACATAATTTATCAGTTAAATTTTTAGATTTATAACGTACAAGATCTGAAGTTCTATTCCATCTTAATGTACTTGATATGAATAAATCAGGGGTATAAATATTTGTAGCATCAATAACTGCTTTTCTTGTGTTTTCTACAACAAATTCGATTGTAATTTTAATTGTTTTATCCTTTGGTAAAATAACGGAAATATAATGAAATATATTATTTAATTTTTCTTCTATAAGTTCTTTTGAATAACCTGCACACCATTCTGTATAAGAATTATGTTTATTATTATTAGTGCTGTTATTATTATTATCCTTTGTAGGAGAATTATTTGTTACAGGTGATAAAGGTGGTAATACTGAATGAGAATAAACTTCAGCAGATTTAGTTCTCATTAAACCTAGAGGTCTATTACTTGAAGAACCATCAGAATTCTGACGAGAATGTTTTCTTCTAATAGCTGATGTAGCTGATATATCAGTACCTGAATGATATTTTGGTAAATTAGTTATAACGACCAAATGATCTGTATCATGTATTAATTTCCTTAAAGTCCAATCTAAAGCAACCCAAGTATGTCTTCTACCACTAATATGAACTACAATAGTCCTTGGAGTATTTGGGAAACCTACTTTTCTTTTTAAGATTAATTCACGTTTAACTTGTTTTTTAGGTACTAAAGTATAACCATCTAAAGTAGTTTTAACTTTTTCTGGTGGTGGGAAGAAAAATTTTGGTTTTGAAAAATATTTATCTTGTTCATTACATCTTTCATCCATTTGTTTTTTTCTAGATTCCCATTTTTGAAGCCAACCAGTAGTAGTATTATTAATAATAATTGAATCATTAGCTACTGATGGTCTACTTGGATAATCTACTCTTACAATTTTACCATTTTGAGCTATTTTAAACATGGAAGCTAAAGTGTTTGCATCTTTAGCAGTTAATCTTGGTGGAGGAGAGGACCTTCTTGAATGGTCAGCTTTATTAGGGATATTAAAATAAGAAGAATCTTTTAATTCTTGAATTGGATTTGAATGGTCAACTTCAGTATCATAAAAATCATCCATAGAATAAGGAATTTGCACACCTTCGAATTCAACACCTTCATCGTTTAAACAAGAGTAACCGACGAATTTAGGTACTGTATTAAAGGATACACTTGGTTTAAAGAATTTACCTTCAAATCTTTCATCGTATTTAACATTATGATCTAAAGTGACAGTCTTAAACTCATTGTCATCATCAGCATCTGTATTTTTAAAAGGATTATCTGTATTGAAATGTGTCATAATCTCAGGAGGAGTGTATAATTTAACATTACGATACGTATCCCTCAATTTATCATAGGGATCCATTAAATTTCTTTTCGACATGATATGAATATGAGAACAAGGTGGTACTTATAATGGAAAGACAATACAAACAATATCTTACTTTAATGTTGTTTTTGTTGTTGTCTTTTGATGTTCAACTCCCTTTAGCACAACGAAGCAACTATCAATGGATACTATCAATTCCTCTAAAAAATATTGGCCAAAGTTCAATTGGATTAACACTCGAATAAGAGAATTAACACTTTAAACGTTGTAACAGAGCAAATTTAAACCAATTAAAAGGGCTCTTATTATTATTATTATTGGTTCTGTTCTTTTATCTGGGCTTTGCTGGGATTTTTTCAAAGTTTGAATATTTCAAGATTCCTTTATTTTAAAAAAAAAAAAACGAATAAAATCGGAAATTTTGATCGCGCGTTCGAAACTAAAAAAGTGCAAAGTTAATGATATTTTTATATAAAAAATCTTGAATTTTAAATATTATCAAGAATATTTGATTAATTAAATAATACTTGTTAATGGTTTGTAGGTTATTAAAGTGTATCATAACCCTCTTTCTTTAAAAATAACCCTCTATTTAATAATAATAATATTGATATCGCTAAACCGGCAAAAACAATAACAAAAACCCTCATCTTGAAAAATAAAAGTCCAAGAAAACAACAAAAATATTCATAAAAGAAGAAGAAGATTAGGGATATTAGGAAGACCTGTTGTTAATACTGGTGATTTGATAAGATACAGTAGGTCAGGTTAAGTTAGAAATAGAATATAGTTGAAAAGAATAGTGCCAATCATGAATGACAGTAATAGAAGCAATATCAATATAAATAATAAACCTATAATTAGAATACCGGCACCAAAGAATATTCAAACATTAAAACAACAATCTAGTAGTAATATAAATAAGATTAGGTTATCAGATTTAACGGATCTTCAAACTAATAAAGTTGAATATTTTAAAAAGTTAGATATAAATGATGAAAAATTATTAAAAATACATAAATTATTAAATCATTCTAGGAAGATTACTTTATTAACTGGTGCAGGTATTTCTAGTAATGCAGGTATACCAGATTTCAGATCTTTCGATGGTTTATATAATCAGATAAAGAAAGATTTCCCAGAATTATCTATACGTTCAGGTAAAGAATTATTTGATATATCATTATTTCGTGATGAGAATAAAATTAATGTTTTTGCTAAATTTATGGAAATGTTATATGGTAATATTAAATATGCTAAACCTACAAAGACACATAAATTTATAGGACATTTAAAGAATAGGAATAAATTATTTAGATGTTATACACAAAATATTGATGGTTTAGAAGAATTAACTGGTTTAATTAGTAATGAAAATGAATATGATGATAAATTAGATGTAATTAAATTACATGGTGATATAAATTTATTAAAATGTACAAATTGTTTTAAAAAATTTGAATGGAATAGATATTATTGTAAAATGTTTAAAGATGGTGAATTACCAAATTGTCCAAGATGTATAATAATATCTAAAGAGAGAGAAAGATTAGGTAAAAGAATGATTGATTCAATTGGTTTTTTAAAACCAGATATAGTATTATATGGTGAGAATCATCCATCAGCTGATATAATAGCAAAATTAATAAGTTCAGATATTAAAAAGAATAAAACACAATTTTTTATAATAATGGGTACATCACTTAAAGTTGATGGTGTTAAATTAATGGTTAAAAAATTAAGTAAACAAGTACATGATAGAAATGGTATAGTATTATTAATAAATAAGAGTGAAATACCGATGTCAACATGGGGTGGTATAATAGATTATCAAATATGTGTAGATTGTGATGATTGGGTTGATTATTTTAAAGAAATTATCCCAGAATTTTTTAAAACACAACAACAAGTAGATAAAATAAGACAATTAAAGAGAGAAGCATCAGATTTAAGAAAAAAAGAGAGAGAAAGGAAAGCAATGATGAAAACACCACCTAATACACCAGAGAATATTGAAGAGAATAAAATAGTGAATAGTTTAGATATAGTAAAGAAAAGATTATTAAATGAAGATGAAGATGAGTCTATTATTATAGAAGAGAAAGTTGTAAAAAGAATGAATATATAATAATATAAAAAAAAGTGTGTGATGTGTAGTGTAGTGCTATTTGTTTTGTTGTTGTTGTTGTTGTAGGTCTTTAATGATTTGTTTAAGATTTAAATTTTCTAATCTTAAATTATTATTTTCATTAATTAAAATATCATAAACTTTAGCTTTATTCTCTAAATCTTTAATATATATTTCACGTCTCCTTCTAAATGCCTTTTGTGCATTTCTATTCTGAGCTGCTCTTTTAGTATTTCTTAAAAGTTTACCATTTTTACCAACTGCACTAGCCACACTAGAAGATGATGATGAGGATGAGGAAGATGTAGTTGAAGTAGATGTAGATGCAGATATATCTAACTCATCGATAGAGTTGGTATCATCATCTATAGCAGTGGGAATATTAGGAGATAGAATAGATGATATGTCAGTTTTTATAGAATTATTATTATTATTATTATTATTATTATTATTATTATTATTATTATTATTATTATTATTATTATTATTATTATTATTATTATTATTATTATTATTATTATTATTATTATTATTATT
>JAKTVU010000056.1:0-63104 GCA_030581855.1 Yueomyces sinensis
TCTCAAACTGCTTGGTCTATTTGTCAATTGATGAGAAAGCTTGCTGATCAAGGTCAAGCTATTCTATGTACTATCCATCAACCTTCTGCTATTTTAATGCAAGAATTTGATCGTTTATTATTTATGCAAAGAGGTGGTAAAACTGTTTATTTTGGTGATTTAGGTAAAGGTTGTCAAACTATGATTGATTACTTTGAATCTCATGGTTCTCAAAAATGTCCAAAAGAAGCTAATCCAGCCGAATGGATGTTAGAAGTTGTTGGTGCTGCTCCAGGTTCACATGCAAATCAAGATTATCATGAAGTTTGGAAAGCATCTGATGAATTTAAAGCTATTCAAGATGAATTAGATTATATGGAAAGAGAATTACCAGGTAAGGCTAGTGACAATGAAGTTGAAACTATTCATAGTGAATTTGCCACCAGTATATTATACCAATCAAAGACTGTTATCTTACGTTTATGTCAACAATATTGGAGAAGTCCAGATTATTTATGGTCTAAAATCTTTTTAACAATTATCAATCAATTATTCATCGGTTTTACTTTCTTCAAAGCTGATAGATCTTTACAAGGTTTACAAAATCAAATGTTATCTGTTTTCATGTTCTTATGTTGTTTCAATCCAATTTTACAACAATATTTACCATCTTTCGTCCAACAAAGAGATTTATATGAAGTTAGAGAAAGACCATCAAGAACTTTCTCTTGGAAAGCATTTATCTTGGCTCAAATCATTGTTGAAATTCCATGGAATATTTTTGCTGGTACTTTAGCCTTCTTCATTTACTACTATCCTGTTGGTTTCTACCGTAACGCTTCTATTGCGGATCAATTACATGTTAGAGGTGCTGCTTTCTGGTTATTCAGTATTGCTTACTATATTTGGATTGGTTCTATGGGTATCTTTGTTATTACTTGGAACGAAGTTGCTGAATCTGCTGCTCATTTTGGTAGTTTACTGTTTACATTAGCTTTATCTTTCTGTGGTGTTATGGTTACTAAAGAAGCTATGCCACGTTTCTGGATTTTCATGTACAGAGTTTCTCCATTAACTTATATTGTTGAAGCTTTATTAGCTTTAGGTGTTGCTAATGTCAATATTGAATGTGCTGATTATGAATTTACTAAATTTACTCCACCAAGTAATATGACTTGTGGTCAATATATGGGTCCATATATTAAGAGTGTTGGTACTGGTTATTTGAAAGATCCAAATGCTACTGATACTTGTAATTTCTGTTCCGTTTCTAATACTAATGATTACTTAGCTAGTGTTTTCTTCACATACAATCATGTCTGGAGAAATTACGGTATCGTCATTGGTTTTATTTGCTTTAACTTTATCGCTGGTATCTTCTTCTACTGGTGGACTAGAGTTCCAAAGAATTTCAAGTTGTCATTAGGTAAAAAGAAGGATTAGTTCAAAAAAATTTTATCCTATTTTTTTTCCCTTCCTCATAATCACTCATTTTTAATATAGATTTTTGTTTATATGATAATATTACATACTTTTTCCATAATTTTGTATTTTAGTACTTTAATTTAATTCCCATATTTTTTTTTAATAATCCTTTTTCTTCTTACTAATATTTATATACTCTATATAATATTGAATACATAACTATCATTTAAGTATACATCAATTGAACAGAAATAAATCATCTATAAGTCACAGTGTTGGGCGGCTACTACCAATCTGCCGCCGCTTATTTGTTTCTCCTCTACCAGCAACCGCGCGTCATCGCCAATGCTACAAAACAGTCGCCGATTTTGCAAAGTATAAAAGAAGTCGAAAAAAAACGATGCAAATTTCTATCTTTTACTAATTCTGGGATTGAAATTCGTCACTCGGCACAGCGACAGCAA
Organism: Yueomyces sinensis; assembly: GCA_030581855.1. Lineage (NCBI taxonomy): Eukaryota > Fungi > Ascomycota > Saccharomycetes > Saccharomycetales > Saccharomycetaceae > Yueomyces > Yueomyces sinensis. The sequence continues at coordinate 1,869 of JAKTVU010000056.1, forward strand.
ATAGAAGACGTCTGTAATCACAAAACAAAAATAATGGCTTTAGACTCAGATGAAGTATCTCTACCAAGAGCCACAGTTCAGAAGATCATATCTGAGGTATTGAGTCCAGAATATACATTCTCCAAGGATGCCCGAGAGATTATTACCAAGTCAGGCATAGAGTTTTTAATGATTCTTTCCTCAATGGCATCTGAAATGGCTGACAACGATAGCAAGAAAACTATATCTCCAGAACATGTCATCAAAGCTCTTGATGAACTAGAATACAACCAATTTATACCATTCTTAGAGAAGATCTTGTTTGATTACAAGGGCTCCCAGAGGGTTAAAGAAAGAAAAGATGACAAATTTAAGAAATCTGGTCTTTCCGAAGAAGAGCTTCTACGACAACAAGAAGAATTATTCAGACAATCGAGATCCAGATTGAACAACCACGGAGGTGATGCTTAATCTCCTGTATGTTTGTTGCACGAATTATTATGACCATTATTTTCCTTTTTTTTATTGTTGCATTCTTTTTTTTCGATTGGCTATTAATTGTTATCTCTGTATTTCATTTCATTTATCTAGATTTCGATTATTTTATTTAATATATCTTCATTTCAAATATATATACTTATATATGTGTATACACTCACACATTTTTATATTGGACACGTTCTAAAAAGCGCGTCCAATTTTAAGAACTATTTTTTTAACAAATTTCAATTAATTATTGAATGAAACTTATTAAATATTAAAAATTAAATAAGAGATATAAAAAGTTGTTTAAATAGTTATATTTTTTTTCATAATGCAGCTGTTAACACCATTTCTTATATCAGTTGCATTAGTTTTGGTTTGTCAATTCTCTTATGTCCATCCAGATGAACATTTTCAATCCCTTGAGATACTAATAGGGAAGATATACAATTTAGGGATTACTACACCTTGGGAGTTTAATGAACAAAATGCTGCTAGAAGTTATGTTCCTTTATATCTTTTTTATGGTCCATTGATTTATTGTGCAAAAATATTGCATATTAATAATCCAATTGCATTATTGATGGGTGCAAGAATTCAAAATTTCTTTTTCTATATTACATTATTTTATAAGATATGTTCAAATCAAGAGAGTAGATTCATTATGTTAACATCATTTATCACTTATGCCTTTCAGTCACATACTTTTTCAAATTCAATTGAAACTTTAATTTTATTATCTGTCATTTACTTATTCAGTTATATTCTTCAAAATAATAATAAAACTAATATAATGAAGTTATCCTTAAAAGTACAATTTGAATTGGGATTCTTAATTAGTTTAGGTATTTTTAATAGAATAACATTCCCAGCTTTTATTCTACTTCCTTCCATTTTCATGTTTTATAAATTCTATTATAAGAATATTTTAAGCTTTATTTCACTTGTTATATCAGTTATAATAGTATCTATTGTTTTCATTGCAGTTGATACAAAAATCTTTAACGCTGGTAAAATAGTTTTTGCTCCATGGAATAACTTTGCTTATAATATTGAATCAGCAAATTTAAAATTACATGGTATTCATCCAAGAATTACACATTTATTGATTAATTTACCCCAGATTCTAGGTTTATTACTTCCTGTTGCTCCAGCAATGCTATTTAATTCTTTGAATAGTGATTTAAAACATCCATTCAAAAATATATTAAATCTATCTGCATTATCTATTATATCATCTATTATAATATTATCAATTTTTCAACATCAAGAATTAAGATTCTTAACCCCAGTACTACCTCTATTTGCAATTAGTTTCCAAAGTTTACAAAAAATAACTCCATCTACTAAAAATAATAATAATGGTAAAGCAGTGTATATATTCCAGATTAGCAAAGGATTAGTATTGATTTGGTTAATCTTTAACATAGGTATGACAATTTTATATGGTATGCTGCACCAAAGTGGTATAATAACTTTTATGAATTATTATCACTCAAATAATTCTCAAAAATTGAATGAATTAAACACTCATATATGGTGGAAAACTTATTCTCCTCCAACTTGGATGTATATGAGTAATAAATTAGTATCATCAACAACAAGTATTGGAAGTGACAATGTTGAAACCGTCAACAATATTGATTTTAATAATATTTTAAATAATGTCATTGATTTGAAAGGTTGTGATGTTGAACTTTTAAATATTACATTATCTAATGTCTTGGATAATAATGGTAATATCACATTAATTTTACCAGCAAGTGTTAAAAGTAAATTACAGGTTTTAAATGGTACATATTTATTTAATGAAAAATATTTCACAAATTGGCATTTGGACCTAGATCATATTGACTTTGAAGATGTTTCATCACTTTATCCAGGCCTATATGCATTTGATGTCCAACGTAAGGACGATGAATTAAATTAACGATCCTCTTATTCTTCTATACCACAAAAATAATTATTTATAAATGACTTTTGATAGTGGCAAATATATTTTCCTGAATTTATTAGAATTATTACTAGTTATATATAAATATATAGAATTACACTATCATACATTAGTGGCGGTCATCCATATAAAAAGTAATGTTAATATATATTGAAAATTCTTAACAATACATAATGCATCTGCAAATATCCTTTACCGTATAGTTTTTTTTGTATTTGATATCTTTTTTTCTCTATTTATAGAATTCGAATTTCTCAACATCACTATCTGATTTAACTTGAGATGCATATGCTTCTTCTAAATCACTTTGCAAAATAACATATCTATTCTTTCTAACTGCACGTAAACCAGCTTCTTGCATAATAGCTGCAATAGTTGCACCAGATAATGAGTCATTTCTTATAATTAAAGAATCTAAATCAGCTTCTGGAGCTAATGCCATTTTTGATGCAATTGTACCAAAAATTAAACGACGTTCACGTCTATCACGCAATGAAGGGAATTCAATTTTTCTATCTAATCTACCTGGTCTCAACAGAGCAGGATCTAAGGTATCAGCTCTATTTGTGGCCATTATAACTTTAACATTTGTTGATTGGTCGAAACCATCCATTTGTGTTAGTAATTCAATTAAAATACGTTGAACTTCTCTATCTGAACCTGTTTGAGCATCAAAACGCTTTGTAGCAATTGAATCGACTTCATCAATGAAGATAATAGATGGCGCATTTTCTCTTGCTAATCTGAAAACATCTCTAACCATTCTAGGACCTTCACCTAAATATTTATGAACGAATTCTGAACCGTTAACTCTGATAAATGCTGCATTTGTACTGTTCGCTACTGCTTTAACCAACATAGTTTTACCAGTACCAGGTGGACCATATAATAAAACACCTCTTGGTGGATCAATACCAATTTGTTCATAAAGATCAGCCTGTACCAATGGTAATTCAACAGCCTCTCTGATTTCTTGTTTTTGCATATCTAAACCACCAACATCTGCATATGAGACATCTGGCTTTTCTCCTGAACCCATTATAGAAATACTAGAATCAGAATCTGGTGGAAGAATATCGACTAGAGCATTAGAATGACGATGTAGTGCTACAGACATAGATGGCTTTAATAGTTCACGGTCTAAAGTTGATAAGATTCTTACGACGTAACTCATACCTGTTGTACTGGAGACGATACCTGAATTTTCATCAATTGGTTCTAAAAATTGACCAATAACTAAAGGAACAGATTGGATTCTTTTGACTTCTTCTTGTGCTCTTAAAAGTTCTCGCCTCAAATGACGTTGTTCATCTTTGATATATTCTTCTTGCAAAGTAATTAATTCTAACTCTCTTTCCAATTTTTTTAATTTTAAATAAATGTCTGAATTACCATTAGAAAAATTAGCTCCATTAGTAGCTTTATTCAATTGAGCTAACAATGATGCATATGTCTTCTGTGGACCTGTACTGCTTTCTTTGTTGTCTACTTGCTTTTCAGTAGTGGTTGAAATTCCTAATTCTTCCATATTGTATTTGATATTCAGTATATTTGTAAACTATACAGCCTTAGCTATTTTGATTCGATTAATCAACAAAAACTAATTGTTTGTGATAATTATTGTTTTATGATCTTTGTTCATTTTCTTATAACTTTTTGGTTTGCCACCTTAAATTTTTTTAAAGATATCATGGTCACGTGATAATGCTCTATGCTGCAAAAATTCCCTCAACAGGTAATTAGTTTCAGGATATAAACAATAATACACCACACTTTATATACCTAAGACTATTGAATCTATCAAAATATCAGATATTTAAAATATTGTTCTTTTTTCTATTTATGTGTTCTCTTAGTTTAGTATTTAGAAAAGAATGGTTTATTTATAAGTTATTTACAATGGATGCGACACAAATACCTGTCAAAAAAGATAGAGATACGCCGATGTATATATTCAGAGTTGTAAACACAATTGTCTCTTTTGAATCTCTGATATTGATAAGTTTAACATTATTAATAAAACCCTTAATAATGTTAACAACCTTAGAATAGTGGAACTGAGCATATTCGGCAAGTGAGTTTGGATTGTCATACTTGCTTGGTGGTTCAATTGTGCCCAACTGTTGAGGATCATCAGTACCCGATTCTTCAAGAACAACTGGCACATCTATCTTTTTTTCTTCTAATACATGATTATCTAGATCTGCCTTATCCGCTTCTTCTTCCATTTTATAACTTTCCAATGCAAGTTTAACTTTGTCTTCAAATGATCTTGTTAGTCTATGTCGTTTCCAAGGTTCCAAGATCAATTGAAATACAGTAAACAATAATATATTAAAACCCATTAATATGAAAGTACCCCAAGTTGAAGTTCTTCTAATTTTATCCGACCATATTTGCTCTTCATGATATCTAGTTAATATTGCTCTATACAAATCATCACTTAATTTTTCCTGCTCATGTTCTAATAACTGCACTTCTTTTTTAAGATCATCCTCTTGTTTCATATTTGCAGCATCTTCTTTATAAATTTTAGTAAAAACTTCTAAATCAGAAGGTGACCAAGTATTCTTTCTTTGTAATAATTCATTTAAAATCTTTTGTGATTTTACTTTGTTATCTACTGCATCGCTATATTGATTTTTTGTTAACTTTAATTCTTTTTTCAATGCGTCTAATTGTTTCTCCATTTCTATTATACTATTCCTTAATTTTTGAATACTTGAATAACCAGTTACATCATTTAATGCCTTCGTAGCTGTAAATATTGTCTCTTGTAATGAATCTAAATAGAATTCTAATTTCCTCTTCCATTTCTTTCTGTGCAGTTCCCTATCAGATGGTAAATCTTTGATATTGGTGTTATCTAAAACATTCTTGCTATAATTTAATTTAGAATCTAATGCAGCTTTTTCCTGCTCTAAAAATCTTTTATTAGCCTCTTTTAAAGAAACTTTTGCAATATTAAAATGAGTCAAAAATTGTTTTGTGGTGATATTTACTTGTTTTTTTAATTGGTCAAATTTCTCTATTAAATCATTCTTTTTTTTGACATTGTTAATATCAGAATTCTTAATTGCACTGTTTGTAGAGCCTAGCTTTGGCGTATCAAGGTTCTTATTTTGCAATGAATAATTTACGTGAAATGACCTAAGTCTCACTGAGTATGGCAATAATCCCACATTAAATCTCACTGTATTGGATAATCTTCCATTTACTAATAGATGTGGAAACTTAACAATATTCATTCTTCCTTGAAATATACATCCCAAATATTCTAATATTTTTTTTTATTCAAACTATAATTAGTTTCACTTCTCACTTCTTAAATGTTTAAATAAATAAGTAAGATGAAACGTTTTTCTATGAACCCTTTATTTTAGGTTTGCTTAAATTTAGGCATTTTTTTATGTAAACTACATTTCTTAGTATTTTGCAGAAAGATGAAATACTATCAAATATTAACTCTAACGACAAGGAATAAAAGAGAGAGAGAGAAAAATATCTGCAATATCTAAAAAGACATATATATTAAAGAATTCTAGTTTAAATTGTCTATAGAAAAGAAAAACTAAAAAGGCTTCAAAGTATGTCTGAGTTTTCAATTAGCTTCCAAAGTACATCTTCTAACAAGAAAAAAGTGGGTAAGAAGAGCAAAGCCAAGAAGAAGCAATTAAAGAATTTATTTCAAGATGAACCTGAAGAATACAGAAAAAAAGATATCAAATTATCAGTAGTTGAAAATAAGAAAACAGAAGAAGAAATTCCTCAAAAAGACGAACTCATTATTAAACCTATTGGTATCCCAGAGCTGCTAGTCAATGAAACAATTGCCTTATCAACCGCAGTCATGAGAGAAGAAGTTACATTAAAATATGGACTAAATCAAGTTTCGCAAACAGACACCGTTACTAATAATGAACATTATGATCAGAGGTTCAGTCGAATCTTAGACAAATTACCTGATGAAACAAAACTGGAGGAATATGAGCATGTGCCCATTGCTGATTTCGGTTTAGCATTGCTGCGAGGAATGGGCTGGGATGGTACTGAAGATAATGGTTCAACCAATACTGATAAAGCTACGCAAATATCAGGAATATCTGGTCCAGAATTTACTGGTATTGGCGTCACTAAAAAATCAGGTAAGGCTTCCACTCCTACCAATGGTAATGCCCAGAAACCCAAAAAGCATTCCCTTGAAAACTTTATGCCATTTGTAAAAGTCCCTAATACTCAAAGGGAGAAGAGCAATAATAACAATACAAATGATAAAAACTGATAAACTAGCTGTTACATGTTAACAAGACAATGATTGATGAGATGAGCATTCTTTATTATTGTGAAATTGTGCACGTGATTTCCCGTGACTCGCGGCTTCAATTTTTTTTTTAAATTCCTTTTTTCTCTTGCTCATCTCATCTGAAAAATTTCAGTATACTGAAAGAATTTAAAATAAAGTAAACATATACTTGATTTTGTACAATTGAAGAGATTAGGAGGTGATCCAAAAAGACGTTATAATATATCCTGTAGTTAAAATGGTAGCTCCAACTTCGATTAGAAAAAATAAAGAGGATAAGGCACCAACTGTTAGTGTTAGCAGAATTGTAGGTGTTAACAATACTGAAAGTATAGAAGAAGACGATGATGATGTCTTATTGGGCCAAGAAAATGAAGAAACTAAAGAAGATGATTTAGATGAAGATATGGAAAAGAAAGAAGAATCCACCGGTGTCGTACTTGATGCTGATGGAAAACCAAAGTTCTCTGCAGCTAATAAATCCAATCAAACAAGAGTAAAATTAGAGAGTAGAAAAATCTCTGTTCCACCACATAGAATGACACCATTAAGAAATAATTGGACTAAGATATATCCACCATTAGTAGATCATTTGAAATTACAAGTTAGAATGAATTTAAAGAACAAGAGTGTCGAATTAAGAACACATCCAAAATTCACTACAGACCCAAGTGCATTACAAAAAGGTGCAGATTTTATCAGAGCATTCACATTAGGTTTTGATCTTGATGATTCTATTGCCTTATTAAGATTAGATGATTTATATATTGAAACCTTCGAAGTTAAAGATGTTAAGACCTTAAATGGTGACCATTTATCAAGAGCCATTGGTAGAATTGCTGGTAAAGATGGTAAAACCAAGTTTACTATTGAAAATGCTACTAGAACAAGAATAGTATTAGCTGATTCAAAGATTCATATCTTAGGTGGTTTCACACATATTAGAATGGCAAGAGAATCTATTGTCAGTTTGATTCTAGGTTCACCACCTGGTAAGGTTTATGGTGGTCTACGTACCGTTGCATCTAGATTAAAAGAACGTTATTAATGAAATAACAACAATAAATATTATTATTATATTCTAATAAATTAAAACTCATTTCATAACATTATATGTATATTATTATTTAGAAGAAACATATTTGCTCTTTTTATTAAGAATTTCTATGAATATATTAAGCATTAATTTACACCTCTACTTAAAATGAGTTAGAAATGACATTTAGTTGCTCATTCTGTGAAATGTATAAATTAACCAAATCATCGAGGTCTTTTCTTTCACCAATACCCTTTTCATGTTTAAATCTTGATAGCACATTCAATGATAAATCTCCGAATAGAACTTCCTTATCCTCCTTTTTATTATTATAGTCTGTATTGGTTTTATAGGAGAGGAGTTGATAATTATCAGATATCATATGCACATCAGATACATAACCATTCGCTTCCATATCTATTATAATTACATTCTCATTTTCATCATTAATGATATCATTAGATATTAGATTTGTATTTATTATCTCATCATCTTCAAAAATGTATTTTACATTTGTAGGGAACATTGCATTCCCCTTGTTGGTATTGTCACCTTTCTCACTTTCTTGCTGCAGATTCTTGTTGTAGACAGTAACAAAAACACTAGACATTGTAATACTATATTTTTCTTTTTATCAGATGCATCTAGGATAGGTTTGTTTTTGTTATTTAGTGTTTATAGATTGGTATGTATTTTTTCTCTTTATTTAAGGATATTCATTACACTCTATTCTTGATGAAGATAAAAATATTGGAACAGCAAAAGAGCTGAAGAGATTATTAAACAACCAAAAATAAGAAAAGACTAGAAATTTAGTAATGAGTTGGTAAATAACATTGCATTAATATTTTATAAATGAATCAATAAAAAATAATTTGAAGAGAATGGCAGTATTATATAAACCACCTCATTAACAAAATTCTATTAGTATTTAACCAAGATATTAAATAATATCATAATTATTCATTTACCTACACAAAACAAAGAATAGATCATAAGATGGTTCAAGTTGATCCGACAATTGGCAGGATCTTCAAATGAATAACAAATTTAGATATTGCTTCCATAACATATCATAGTTTGAATGATATCTCAAAAAGATAATTATATTAATATTCAAATAAACATTTTTGTAACATTTACAAACAGATAATATTAAACATTTCTTGTTGTTAATTTATATAAACTATTTGTTAAATTCAATGATTACTATCTCTTCCTGACTATTTAAGGTGTTAAAAATAAAAAAAATCATTTTGTTCACCATAACAATTACAGTTTGTCTAAGGCGATGTATATTCTTAAATGAATCATACTAATAAACAGATAAGATAAGTATTGCATAATCAAAAGACTATTCAATTGCTAAAGCACTTCTAATGAATAAAGCTATACAATAATATTGTTGGTGTTAGGGTGTATACATTGCAAACGCCAATTTTAAAGTTAACGCGTCTTTACATTCAAGCTGATTTTACCATTATTAAATGTAATATCGTTCGAAGACATTATATATTCATGCAAAACTGGATTTCTGCTGGGATATTTTTGAAAGAGGAATGCAGGTGTTGTGTAAAACAAGCTTTAGCACACTATTTTTCTAGCCATATATCTCTGCATATGTCCCTCAAATAGCAATGCAAAATGCTAAAACTCTGAAAGATCTACTTAGTGGAAGCCAGAAGGCTAAAGGCAAAATACGAAAGAATAAATCTAAGAATGGAGGAGGGAGTAATAAAAAGAATATTGTAAACGATGTGTTATCTAACGAGACTATAACATCAATGACAAAGAAGGGTACCCTGGAAGAGACTAGCGAAGATATTATTGAATTAGATGATGATCACTTCGATCTAAACGCCATTTCCCCTATTGTATCTTTAAATAAAAGTAAGCTGAAACCTATTGAAATCATTGATAATGCCAAATCTATGACATCTCTTCTTATGAGCAGAGATAAACCCTCTTTATCCACTGGACAATTAGATAGCAAAGCTAATGAAGAAATTATAGATTTGGAAAACTTAGATGAGACTATTGACATACCCGATTCAATTGAAACTTTAAAAAATACTAAAAGATTAGCATCAACCGTTGATATGAAAAAGACTAGTTTAAAAACATTATTTAATAATTTTTCGAAACCGATACAAAATAATGATAGTAAATCAAGTGCACCTTCTAATTCAGTTGAATATGCATATAAATGGGAAAGAAAAGATGATATATCGAAATTAAAAGAATTGGATCCTTTACAACCGAAATTGTCTCATATTAAAGACCTAACCCCAAATGATACTGATATTACTGATAATTCCAAGTTTTTAATAGATTCCACTTATCAAAAAAAGAATAACAATATCAATTCAAATTTTACTGTGTCTCCTAATGACTATTTTACATTCTTTAATGATTATAAAAAAATTGATAATGAAAATGATAATGGTAATTCAGATTGTAAACTTACTTTTAACACCCCTTCTGCTAAATTAACTCAAATCTGGACTACGACATTTACACCAGACTCATTAAATGATGTTTTATTGGATTCTGATATTAAACAGAAAGCCTTAACTTGGATAACAAATGCTTTTGAAAAACTAAAAAGACCCACAAAAAGAAATAAGTTAAAAAATAAGAATTGGGAAGAAGAATTAATGATTGAGCAATTCATTGTAGGCGATGACGGTGATCCTCATACTAATTCCACTTCTGTTGAAGAATTTGTACCATTAATGATCTTGTATGGGGACTCAATTGGTAAAAATACTTTATTGCAAGTAATAATGAATGAATTAAATGGTAAAATTTTTGAAGTTAACTCCTCAGCTAATCGAAGTAAAAAAGATATTTTAGAGACTTTATCTGAATTCTCCACTTCATATGATGTTAAAGATAAAAATGTTAAAAGTATTATTTTAATAGATGATGTAGACGTTATATTTCATGGTCATGATCGATTCTTTTGGATAACTATTGAAAGACTTTTATTGACTTCAAGAAGGCCAATTGTTTTGACATGTAGAGATGTCAATTTCATACCTTCAAATATTATTACGACAAGTTTAGAAGAAAACTCTCTATTTGAAGTTAGTAACAACAAAAAAGAAAATATTAAAGATTATATCAAACACTGTTGTGAGTCAATATCTTTGAACCTAGATGATAAAGCACTTGAATATGTAATCAAGAAGTGTAATTACGATATACGCCAAACGATGTTATTGCTACAATTTCTTTGTTCAAATAATGTGCCTTATGAGATACCTAACTTGCCAAAGTATAGGGACTATTCATCGATAAATGATATTAAAACTTTGGCTAATTATACTGATCTAGTATCTCAAACACAAAATTTACATTCATTGACAAAATATAGCTCTCTTATTACAGAACCATTGGATTTTACTCTTTATGGATTTAATAATAAGAAAGCAGAGACTTCAAATGAGGAGGATGTTGATCTGGTCAATGATTACATGGAGGACTATCGTATTCATTTGCAAGAAAGTAGTCACTTCGAATTAAAACCGTATGAACTAGATATATCAAAATATCTTGCGGAAAAATTAGAAATTAATCTAAAAGAAGGCCCATTATCTTCGCAAATATATGAAAACTTCAAAGTAATTACAGATGCATCTTTAAAATTTTTAAACTCCAGAAAAAAACATCCTCATGACTCAGTAAGGAAAACCAGAAGTGCTACTCAAACAACAACTGCTGCTTATGATTTAGAGCTTCAACAATTAACTACTGATACTGCATTAGAATATCTCGTTAATATTTCATTAGCTAATAGGTCTGCAACTTGTATTGATATTAATCCATACATCTTTGAAATTGCCAAGAATGAAAAATATATTAGAGAATATGATACTGAACTTATTAAATCAATTAGATCGGAAGAGCCAGACAGATCAGTAATTGAGATCACCCTTGAATTAAAAAGGACTGAACTATTACGAGATTTTTATTTTGGCTTGGATCCAAAATTGGTATTGGACACTTGGGAATAGAACATAATATATATACATAAATCTTTATCTATATTTATATATAAAAATTGCATATTATAACAATAAAATGGACTTAATAATACCTCTACTACTACAATAAAATTGGTCTCGATCTTAATCTTCCACCTTTAAAGTTTGTTAAAGCTCTACGTTTCATGTTTACCTTTTGAAGTACTCTCCAAGCTTCTTGTATATCTTTTGCGGTCAATGGTGAAACAGCATTATCAGGTCCATCAAATAAACGTTTTTTTGTTCTAATAACTTGTGGTTCGATTAAATCTGGATTAATTGGTTGTGATTTATTTTTCTGTCTTTGAATTAATTGTTCACGTTTTTTACTATTTAAAGCAGTTTCAGTTAAAGAACAAACAATTTCAAATGTCAAAAAACCTAGAATATCAATTACATCATCATGTGGTTTACCATCAAGTAGCTGATTAATACCTGACCAATCTTTAAATCTTTTACTCTTTCTAAATGTAAAACTAGCTTGTCTACAATCAGACCAATGAACATATTCTTCTTTTGTCATATTTTTGGTTCTATCATCTGCAGTTTTCAATCTTTTCAAAGTAGCAATATTAGCTTCTCTTTGTTCTTCATCCATTTCATCATTATCGTCATTAGTTTCTAATGGTTGTTCAGAAAACATGAATTGTAATTCCCAAGGTAATTTAATTTGTGATTTTTTAACTTTCATCATATTACCTTCTTTATCATCCTTTTCAGTATCTTTTTTATCATCTTCAGCATTGGCACTACTATCAACTCCTGCATTAGCTTCTTGATCTTTAGCATTTTTTCTTAAATCCTTCCATGAAAGATAAGTCCTCAGTCTATTTACCTTGGCTTTATCATGTCGTATTAGAAAGATTACATCTTCTGGTTGTATAGTTTTACTACCTCTTCCATGAGCAGTCTCGGTAGCTTGTTGTAAAACTTCTATAACTTGACCCTTAACAAGATCCTCTATAATAGATGTTGTCTCTACAGGTGGATCATTTGTTTCACCAGAGACAAACATCATCTGCTGGATTTCAATTCTATATTTGTAATTCTCCATTCTTATAATGAGTTTAACAAAAATCAAAATCAAAAAAAGCAAAAGAGGAGTCTATTTTAAACTATTACAATTTCTAAATTATATTAGTACACTAAAAATAGTTTGATTATTGTTACTTGTCTTGCTTTTACCTATGAACACTATAAATTTTTCATTATACCTGAATATTTTTTAACGATGGGTTAAGTGAATAAAATAGATAATCCTTTAATTCTAGCAGCGGCATTAATTGAAAAATGTTATAAGTTTTAAACTAAGAAAAAATTGGAACTTTTTCAAAAAAAAAAATAAAATAAATAAGGTACATCAACAACAATTTATCAATTAATTAAATATGAGTGATATTGTTATAGAAAATGAAGATGTCATTGATATCAAGATTTCACCTGAAGATTATAATAGTACTATAAACTTGGAACAACTTTTCTTTCCTTTAACCGAGCAAGAGTCAGTATTATTAATATTGAATCAAGATATAGATGTTGGACCAGTATTTAAAAAATTATGGGATAGATTTAAGGTGAAAGTATGTGCAGATGGTGCTGCTGATAAATTATACAATTATTTTGATAAAAGTTGTTGTAATGTAGAAGAAGCCACAATTCAAAGAGCAAAACATATACCAAATTATATCGTTGGTGATTTAGATTCAATAACAAAACCTGTAGCAGAATATTATTTAAGTCATGGTGTTAAGATTATTAAACAAGCTACACAATATTCTACAGATTTTACTAAAAGTATTCAATTGATACAATTACATTTCAATTCATTAAAATTCAAAGGAATTCTTGATAAAAATATTTCATATGAAAAGAATTATGGTATTGAAATTGAACAAGGCCTTCATGATATGTATAATGATATGATAAAAATATCTTCGTTTGACAAAGTGAAAAAAATATCATTACTTGCAATTGGTGCTATAGATGGTCGTTTTGATCAAACAATACATTCAATATGTCAATTATATAAATTAAGAGAAACAGATTCAAATATTAATTTATATTTTTTAACTAAAACAAATTTAATATTTTTATTACCATCAAATGGTTGTTTACTTACTTATCCTGAAAATTTTAAAAAAAATTGTCTTGGAAGTTGTGGTATATTACCAATTGGATGTCCAACAATTATAATTGAAAGTAAAGGATTAAAATGGGATGTTAAAAATTGGAAAACAAATATAGTAACTGGTATAGTTAGTTCAAATAATATATTAGCTGGTAGAGATAAATGTTATATTAATGCTAGGGATAATCTTGTATTTAATATTGAAACAGATTTAGTGAAACTAAATTTAGAAGTTTAAGACAGTATTTTAAGATTTTATGTATTGTAAATGATATTAATACAGAAAAAATGTAATATATAAAATTAACATTATAGAACCTTTTTAATAGATAAAAAAACCTTATTTTCATATACATATATATAAATAAAGTATTATAACAAGGAATAAAAAGAGATTCTACATCATTTCCAAGACCAAATTTGCACATACAAGAATGTAATATACTTTTTTATAACTCTCTAATTCATGGTATCAATTGCCAATTAATCAATGTTAAACTAAGTATAATATTAAAAAATGCCATCAATAAGTTGAAAAACTCCCTTAATATTGGGAAATTCCGATTGATCTGAAAGGATCGTTTCGAGTTCATCATATTAAAAAAATAAGAGAGATGCCGGAATATTAATTAATTAAATACTTGATTATATAGTAAGAAGAGACATAGTATTATATTGTATTGAATATTACTATAAGACTATTTATGTATGTCTTTTAAAATTAATTATCTCTTTCTTAATCTTTGTTTTTAATATCATTGTAATACCATAAAATACACAATAAAGACCAGAATACAATAAATTCATCAAATATTTATAATAAATACAAGAATTATATAAAAGATTAATTATAATTAGATATTTCAAATGGTATTAAGTATTTGTCTTGGCAATTTGTATATTTATATAATAAAACTTAAAAGGTGTGTGCGGGTAACAGGCATCTTTTTTTAAAATAAAGTTAATTTTTTTTGCCTCCAAATAATATTGATAATATTATATTAGTAGAAAATTTTCAATTTAACTTAATATTGTTCAATTAATACAATAAAGAATATAGAATTTGTTATTAAGATACTACAGGCTAATCAATTACTTAATACTTCTGTATTTAATTGATTGTTATCTATTGCAAATTTTCTTATCACATTAACTATAAACTGAAATAACATCAAAAGGGAATCCTATTTTTTTTTTGATCTGTATAAAAAAGTTTCAGTATTATATATATTATTAATAATAATAATAATAATAGAATAAAATAAAATAAAGAATAAGAATATATTACTATTAATAAGTAATTGGCATTGATACCAACTAAACACACAATTTATTTGAAATTTTTATTCTCTGTTAAAATTAACTACATCTTTCAATTTAATTAATTATAATGTTTAAATTATCAAGATATGAAAAACAACAAAAAGAAAATAATGCAAATCTTTTTAAACCATTAATTAATGATTTATTATCAGTTGCTGATGATATTCAAAAATTTGTTGAAAAATTAAATAATATTATTAATTGGAATAGAACAAAGGATGATTTATTCATTTGGATACCAATTTTAAATAAAATTGATTCATATTTAAATTCATTTATTAAAAAATATAAATATGATGATATTAATTTAAATTTAATGAATAATAATGATGAATTTATTGTAATATCATTTTTAAATTTTTCATTTCGTTTATTATCAAATACAAATAATCGTTATATTTATTCATCATTAGATATTATGAATAATTTATTAAATTGTCCAAATTTAATTATTAAATTAAAATCATTAAAAATTTTAGCTTTAATGGGTGAAAGATATTTAATCTCAAAAGAAAGAATTTATAATGAAACAAATAATATACTTAATAATGATATTTTAAAAAAAAATATTTTAAATTTATCTTTAATTTTACCATCTTCCATTAATAATGATAAAAATGAACATTTTACTTTAATTGATCTATTTAATTATCATAATTATAATAATGAAAAGGAGAAAAGATCATTCCCATCTGATTGGTCACAATTAAAATTTAATTATTATAATAAAATTCCTTCATCAAAAAATGATATTATAAAACATTCTCCATCAATTTCAACGTCTTCATCTCAATCTTACAAACAAAAAAATAACTCTAATTCTAATTCTACTAATAATAATAATAATAATAAAAAAATTAATTTTAAGCATTCAAATAATAAATCTACTTTACATTCACAACGTAATAACAATAATAATATTGATGATAATCATCTAATACATACTTCTTCAAGTTTAAAAAAACTTCATTTAAATAGTTCAGATTTGAGTAAATTCTCATTATCACATTTATTTAATAAAGGTATGGAAATTTTACCTGAAAAATATTGGCAAGATTTTTCAATTAAAGCTACAATTGCAAAAGCATTTAGTGAAGAAAATGATGAAAATAATAAATTAAGAGAACTTTTAGTTGAAATTAAATTTATTTCAATTGCATTAATAAATACAATTATGATTCCACCACATGTTAGTTCAAAATTATTTGAAGTTGATCCATATATTTTTAATTGTTTAACAGATTTTATATCACTTTCTGATAAAGCATCTTCAAAAGATTTAAGATTAGATGCTCTTTTCGCTTTAGAATGTATTTCATTAAAACATGTTTGGTGTTCAGATATTTTAAGAAATCTTGGTGGTAATATGTCTCATGGTTTATTATTTCAAATTTTACGTTATATTGTTAAACTTTTAAGAGAAAAAAGTGAAGAAATTGATGAAGAATATAATGTTAGATTATTTTATATTATTTCAAATTTATCTGATGTTAAAACATTACATGCTTCATTATTATCTGCTGGTTTAATTTCAGTATTATTAGAAATGGTATCAACAAAAAATGATGGAAAATATTTAAGAACATTATCATCTGCTAATCATTTATTAGAAATTTTAATAAATGATCCTTCTTCAACCGTTGAATTTATTAATAATGATGGTTTTAATATTTTAATTACTTCTTTAACTAATGAAGTAAATTTAGCTATAGATCATCCTGAATTAAATGGACCTCCTCCAAAATATTCAAACATGAGTATATCAATATCTTTCAAACAAATGAATTATATTGCTAGCCTTTTAAAATTAGTATTAAATTTAATTAAAATAGACTCTAGTGACAGAATAAGAAATTTAATTGATTCTCCAATATTAGTATCACTTCAAAGAATTTTTGAAAATAAAACAATTTTTGGTCTGTCTTTAATAACTCATTCATTAGATATCGTACAAAAAGTAATCAATAGTGAACCTACAATTTATCCAATTTTAGTAGAAGCAAATATCATTCCTTTTATATTTGATCATTTTGAAAATTTTATTGGTCCAAATCCTGACTTACTTGTTTTATTACCTGATCTTTTATCAGCATTATGTTTAAATAATGAAGGTTTACAAAATGTTAAAGAAAAAAATCTTATAGGAGCAATTCTTAAAGCAATAATTATTCCTGAAAATGCTGGACTTTTAACTTGGAAAGAAGAAGCTATTGAATTAGGGCAATCATTTGATGAGTTAGCAAGACATTATCCATCATTAAAACCACTAATTTTAGATGAATTTTGTAATCTGATTGATTCCTTAAGTGATTCTGTTACCTTCTCACAATCTTACTTATATGAATCCACAACCAATAATGATTATTTTTATCGTTCAAAAACTGAAGAAGTGCTAAATGATGAACCAGATTCAAAGGAGCTATCCTTTTGGGATGTTCAACCATTTACACCTGTTATCGATTGTTTTGCTGATTTTTTTTATGGTATGACTTTAGAAAATGCTGTTTTAGATGAAATCCCAGATAGACTAAACTTCCAAAAAATACTTTCGGTTATTATTATGAAAAGGCCCCCTTTTGACTATTATAATTCGCAAACTATGTTAAATTTTGTTGATGTTCTACAATTATTTGATGAACAGCATAGAGCCTTCGCTTTCCCTATACTAATGAGAGTTCTTGCCAAGGCATTAGAATCGGTTAACGACTTTTTGTTAAGTCCAAACGATAAAAGTGTAATTCTCTCAGCTACTCTTGGTCAAGTTAATTCAAATATTGAAAACTTATTAGAGAGATTATCCTATATATCTACTCTACTATACGTTCTAACAGAAGTTTATGTGAATATTCCTACATTAGCACCTTATAGAACTAGCCAAATTCACACATATTTTAAAGAAGAAGGGTTCGATATTATTAAAAATTTAAGATTATTATTCCAAAAAGCTCTTTTAGAAGAGATTTTTATTAGAGAGCGATTACCGGATGAAGTGGTTGAAGGAACACTATTTACTACAATGGCTAAGATCCCACCCTTACAAATTCACGTATCTGCCCCAACAGGAATAAAGCCAAAAGATTCATATACATCTTGCAAATTTAAAAATACCTACCAAACAAGGTGTATCCTAAACAATATTCAATCCTGTATTTCAGTATTATTCAGAAGTATGCTACGTTTGGCTAGAGGTCGAGATCCAGCAAATTCTTTTGACCTTATGTCCAGAGAACTACATGTATATGATGAAATTGTTACCCAAATAATTTCAATGATGAAGTCCATTCCATTTCAAAAAGAAACTATTCCATATTTTTTGGTTGTATTTCATTTCAATATGTATGTTCTAACTTTTCCAAAAACTACCCTTTCTGGTAATGGTATTTTACAAACTATACCTTGTTATCTGTTTTATCAAAAGAGTGGTTATCAATTTTACTACAATGTGGCAAAGCAATTATTTTCAGTTCTGTCAAGCTGTGAAGGACTTTCATCAATTGAAGATATCAACTTCGTAAAAAATTCTGAAGAAATCTTAGCGCTAAGTTGTTTAATCAATGTACTCGCTTTATTAAATAGATCAATGCAAGTTGATACAATGGAAAATTTTGATGAAAATCAGTTTTTTGGTCCTGTCAGTGGATTTTCAGCCAGCCAATCTCTTGCTGATCTAGTTAGATATTTATCTCTAATGTTGTTACAAGAGCTGAAATTAGATGGATTTTTATTCAGCTCGAGTTCAAGAAAAATTCCATATATTGTTTTCAAACAAGTGCTAACGCTACTGAAAAACTCATATACTAAATCAACTAATCGTTCAAAATATTTCTTCGAACTTCAATGGGACTATCCCTTAAAAATAAAAGATAAACTTGATTTTTTGAAATTAGCTGGGATGAATTACACTGCGTCAGAGGATCTTCTTGCCATTACTAGACACAAACTACCAAACCCTTCTGACGACAAACCTACTGATGTTCCTTTTTTTTCCAATTTGGATTGGGATCAGTACCGTAAAGCATCAAGATCAGAACCTTATGTAGGTAATTCTCTATTGTTTATTGAAAGATCTACCCTTGACAATCCAACAGGTGATTTAGATGTATTGAGACATGATTTTTACAAGGATGGCTTATTAGATAATATTTTCCAAGTTCTTCCTTTCTATCCTAAGCTTGTCAATGCATTTGCAAAAACACTTTCTCAAGTTCTCCACGATTGTGATACCACTGCTGAAGAATTTGAAAAAAATATTATGCAGTTGACTTTAAATACTACGGTTGAGGAACCTGTTACTTTATCATCTTTAATCCACCTATTTGGTATCTTTTTAAATGATAAAAGACTTTATGAGACATCATTCGAATTTCTAGATCCTATTTTAGACTACTTCAAAAGTTTATTAAACCCAAAATATGTTAATGAGTTGTGGTTCTCTAAAGCTCTCTATGTTTATGAAATTGTGTTAGCCAAATCTGAGATTCCAAGCTCAGAAGAAATAACTAAAGATGATCCAGCATTTGAAGAACTTCCAAATATTATGCCAGCTCATCATATTTCTGATCATATCAAGGAGGATATTTTTAACACTCTAATTCGTGTGAATTCAATCACAAATTTTTATTCAGCACTTGCAACATGTAGAATTTTAATTCTTTATTCAAGAAGCGAAAGTTGTGCCAATAAAATTATTAACTCTGGAATTTTGGCTGAACTTTTACGCACAATTGGAAGTTATCAAAAATCTGAAAAAATTAATTACTTAGAATCTTCTTTTCTCCTTCTATTAAGAAGGTGTTTTGAAACAGAGGAAATCGTCTCAAATTTAATCAGAAATGAGCTTAACAAAAGTTTCACTACAAGAGCCATTGGTGATCATAGAGAAAAAGAAAGAGAGCTGGTTAACCTTTTAGAAGAAAAATCATATCTTGTATTGAGAAATCCAAAAATCTATCAAAATATTATTTGTGAAAAAGCTAGATTAGTTGAATTCGATGAGGATTTGTACTTGAGAGGTTTGGTTGTTAGAAGAATGGTCGCTTCAGAAGAAGCCGATGGACAGGTTGAACTAAAGACCAATAATACTTCAGAGAAAATGTCTTATAATAGAACTGGTATTGTCCATTTAATACTTTCTCAATTGATTGCAGCCTCTAAAAAAGACTGGCTTTCTGAACCACCCCAACAAGAAGAAGATAATACTTCAGATTCAAAGAAGGCGAAAAAAGTTGAGCCCTCACGTAATCCTGTATGTGCATATATGACATTCTTGTTAAAGGTATTAGTGGAACTTGTGAGTAGTTACAAACAATGTAAATTTGAATTTTTGACATTTAACAAACGAAACATTTATTCTGAATTGCCAAAACCTCGTGAATCTGCCCTCAATTTTTTTCTATATCAGTTAGTGGATAAAACAGTCGAAAATGAACACAACAAATTTGAAAACAAACGAAAGGAGGTCATTAGTATGTTGGCTCGTTCAGTTCTGGTTGGTTTTGTCGCTACTGTCCAAGATGATAACAATAAAAAGAACGATCCGAAAAATATTGATCCTGAAATGGCATTTATTAGAATATTTACGATCGAGACTATAATCAAGGCCTTGAAAAATTCAATTGCTTCTTCTAAGATAATTGAGGGTAATGTATCGAAAATCAATGCATGGTTTAAGATAATTTCATCTATGGTGTTTTTGCAAGCCCCTTATCTAAGGTTGGTTCTAGATTCGAACAAAATTGATGCCGATCAATACCAAATATGCAAACATATGATTGACCTCGAAGTTCCCAGTGTCATTACGGATTGTATGGCTAAATTTGATTTGAATCATCCGTTTACAAAGAATTTGTTCAACGTAGGTGTTGATCCTTTAATAGCAATCAATTCAGTAAGAAACAGTTTCTCTGAGCTATTTAAAGTGGATGAAGACGAAGATGATGAAGAGGTAGAATCAGACAAAGATGAAGTTCCAAATATGTTTAAAAACTCTGCGTTAGGTATGTATGATGTTGAAGATATTGAAGAAGATGATGAGGAAGAGGATTCTTTGTTAGGTGATGATGAAGATATTGCATTTGTGGATAATGACGAAGGAGGATACGAGGTTATTTTCAGCGATGATGAAGATATGTCTAATATGGAGGAGGACGTGGAAGAAATTGAAGAAATTGATGGACGGGAAGTTGACTCAAGTGAAGATTCGGAACATTTTGAAGTTGACCATGATGGTGGTTCATTTGAGATTGAATCAGTGGTTAGTGATTCTGATGAAAGTTTGGAGAATGAGTCTAATGCTGATATAGTTGAATATTATAGTCATAATAGAGGTGATTTGGCCGATGAAGATTCTAACTCATCCGATATACATTTATCAGAATATAGTATCGGAGAAACAGATTGGGAATCAGGCCTTTCTGATCTTTCAACTTCTGGTGATGATGACGTTAGTGTAGAATTAAATGATGCTAATACAGAAGATGTGTCAGGTCCAGCAAGCATGCGTAGATGGGTCACACCAGATGGTATAGAAATTGAAGACGAAGAAGAATTATCAGATGGAGGGGAGGTTCCATTTGGAGGTATTGAACATGTTTTCCATTCCGAAAATCAACAACACTTTAGAGTTCAAGCTGGTCGTTCCCATAGTCGTAGTCAACAAAGGTCCTTTAGAAATCAAAATGATGGACATCTTTCCTTTGGAGTCCCTTCGTTATCAATTTTAAATGTTGGGAGGAGACATCAAAGTAATTTAATTAATCCTCTAGGCCCTTCAGGTTTAGAAGAGGTAGAAAATGATATTTCAGACCAACTTATAGGTGTTAGTTCAGGTGTTCGCCCAAGAACTGAAAGATCTCCATATTCTGGTGTATTATTTTCAGGTGAGTCGCTGGATGAACGAATGCCAGATGGTATTATAGTTAAGTCTTCAGTTTCAAGATGGAAGGATATATTCGATATGTTTTATGATTCAAGAAGGTATGCTACCTATATTTTAAATTCCATTATATTAAGGATCTATGATGATAGTAGAAAATTGGCAGCTGATAGAATACAAGAAATAAAGAGCCAGAGAGAGGGCTTACATAGGAAAAATAGCCGTACCTCATCTAATATATCTGGAGAAAGCTCGTCTGATGAAGACCTTTCCAATTCAGATATTGAAGTTGATGAAGAACCAGACAGCGATATCGAATTGATAGATGAAACTAATGAAAATAGCATGGAACATGTTGAGGATGACCATGGAAATGTAACTGATGATCATGAACCTGTGTTTGTTTCTATTGATGGTGAAGAGGTAGATATTGGTGGTACAGATATTGATCCTGAATTTTTACGTGCACTTCCAGAAGAAATGAGGGCTGAAGTTTTCACTGAGCATGTTAGAGAACGAAGAGCAGAGGCAGCAAATAACGAAATCCATTCAAGAGAAGTTGATGCAGACTTTTTAGATGCTATTCCAGATGACATAAGAGAAGAAATTTTAGAACAGGAAGCTGCAGAAACTAGAATTAACAATATAATCGAGACCATACGTGATCGCAACGTA
The DNA here is from genome assembly GCA_030581855.1 of Yueomyces sinensis. Taxonomy (NCBI): domain Eukaryota; kingdom Fungi; phylum Ascomycota; class Saccharomycetes; order Saccharomycetales; family Saccharomycetaceae; genus Yueomyces; species Yueomyces sinensis. The sequence continues at coordinate 24,652 of JAKTVU010000056.1, forward strand.
ACTCCAAATGAGGAAGAAACAAATTCCACCAATGTTGAACAAGTCGATTCAAGTAAAGAATCAGAACCAAAGAAAAAGACGCCTCGTATATATTTCTCGTCACTTGTTGATCGTTCTGGTATTGCAGCTTTAATGAAAGCTGCATTTATCTCCCAGCCTTATATTCAAAGGGAACCTTATCATGAACTATTTTTCCGTTTGTGTTCAAGCAAGCAAAATCGTACCGACATTATTAATATGTTACTTTTAATTCTCTCTGAAGGTATTCAAAATCAACATTCTTTAGAAAGAGTATTCGCCGTAATCAGTGGTAAAGCAAATAATTTCAAGTCACAAAATACACCTGTATCCACTAAACAGTTACCTGTAGAGTGTACTCCTCTGATGGTTGCAAACCAGACAATAGAAATACTTCAAAACTTGATTGAAGCTGATACAAGATTAAAATTTTACTTTATTACAGAACATGAAGACTTCATGGCAAATAAATCATCTAACAAGAATAAAAACGAAACACAGTCCAGAAATCTAATATTCCCTATTAAATATTTATTGAATTTATTGGATAAAAAAGTTATTAATGACGAAAATGTTTTAATGAATTTACTAACCAGTATTATTCAAATATGTACAAAGCCAATAGCGTCGATTAAGAGGAATATTTCATCAAAACAGAATGGCGAAAAGAAGCTTCAAATACCTACGTTTACTGAAGAAGAATTAAAAAAATTGGCCTCGATAATAAAGTTTGATAGTTGTAATACAAAGGTTTTTCAACAAGTTTTAAGCATAATGCATAATTTATCTAGTCTAGACAATGCAATGGAAATTTTTGGCAATGAGCTTACCAAAATGGCCACAGATATTGTTGAAACTTTAGCTAGTGATTTGGATCAACTTGCATCTATGAGTTCAACTGTCGAAAGCATTGCTGAAATTGCGCCAGATGTCGTTCAAAAGTTTACTATTCCTAGCTCTAATCAATCGAAATTGTTGAAGATACTAACAGCAGTAGATTATCTTTATATGCATCAAAGCACTCCTTCAGATGAGGCATTTGGTACTTTGCTTTCAATATATAACAATATGAACTTAGGTCATATGTGGAAGGCTTTGAATAACTGTCTAGTTGAATTTGAGATGAAAAAAGCATATCATTCATCCGCTACCATACTTCTCCCATGTATCGAATCACTAATGGTAGTATGTAAGCATACAAAATCAGTCGAAAGCATTAACAAACCACTCCTAAAGTATGAACATGCTGGTAAAGTTGACTTTTCGGCAATTTCTACCGACGATATCTTCTTCCCATTTACAGATTTACATAAAAAGCTTTTGAACCAAATGATTAGATCGAATCCAAAGCTAATGAGTGGTCCATTTTCATTATTGATCAAGAATACTAAAATTTTAGATTTTGATAATAAAAGATATTATTTCACTGCCAAATTATCTCAGGAAATGTATGACAGACCTAAATTAAGTATAACAGTCCGTCGTGATCAAGTGTTTTTAGATTCTTACAGGGCATTATTTTTTAAATCAGATGAAGAAATAAGAAAATCTAAATTAGAAATTACTTTTAAAGGTGAAAGTGGTGTAGATGCTGGTGGGTTGACAAGAGAATGGTATCAAGTTTTATCTAGACAAATGTTCAACCCTGATTATGCGTTGTTTATCCCGGTAGCCTCTGAGAAAACTACATTTAGGCCAAATAGAACATCTGGTATCAATCCTGAGCATTACTCATTCTTCAAGTTTATTGGTATGATTATTGGTAAAGCAATTAGGGATCAATGTTATCTAGATTGTCATTTTAGTAGGGAAGTTTATAAAAACATTTTAGGCAAGCCCGTTTCATTAAAAGACATGGAATCATTAGATTTAGATTATTATAAATCTTTAATTTGGATATTGGAAAATGATATAACCGATATTATAGAAGAGACATTTTCTGTTGAGACGGATGATTACGGTGAACATAAGATCATTGACCTAATTGAAAATGGTAGAAATGTAACAGTTACTGAGAAAAATAAACAAGATTATGTGAAGAGAATTGTTGAGTATAAATTACAAGAATCGGTAAATGGGCAAATGGATAATTTCTTGCAAGGTTTCCATGCCTTAATTCCTAAAGAATTAATCAGCATATTTGATGAACAAGAGCTTGAATTATTAATCAGTGGTTTGCCAGATATTGATGTTGATGATTGGAAAAATAATACATCATATGTCAATTATACATCATCATGTAAACAAATCGGATATTTCTGGAGAGCGGTTAAATCGTTTGATACCGAAGAAAGAGCAAAATTATTACAATTTGTAACAGGTACTAGTAAAGTTCCATTAAATGGGTTTAAAGAATTATCTGGTGTTAATGGTATTTGTAAATTTTCTATTCATAGAGATTATGGATCTATTGAAAGGTTACCATCATCTCATACTTGTTTTAATCAATTAGATTTACCTGCATATACATCATATGAGATGCTTCGTGGTTCATTATTATTGGCTATTAATGAAGGACATGTAGGTTTTGGTATTGCTTAAAAAAAAAAATTTATATCTTAATTAGAATTTCATTATGTATTATCTATTATCAATGTTTTATATTATGATTGATCGTTTGTATTTTTGTTATTTTGTTATTTTGATAAAACTAACTAACTTTTTAAATAGAATATAATTTTGCAAGAGGGATTATCTTTGTAATAGTGCTTTCTAGATATATAAATAGGTATATCTATTTATCCGAATCAGGTTAAAGATTAAAAATACAGTTAATATAAATATATAGATAGTTATTAATTTATGATTTTTTATAATATTCTACATTAATGCCAAAGGAGATTGATCTAAGTCATTGAATTTGGAAATAAGAACTAAAATGATATAGGGAATACAAAAAAAAAGATAGGAATAACAACCAAAGAAGTGTCTTATAAGATTAATGGGTAATTGAAAAGGATCTTACATCATAGCATCCAAAGCACAACAAACACATAAAGCAGCTAGACAACCAGCCATAGCATCATCATTATTATTTGTTGGAGGAGCTTGTTGAACATATATTGGTTGTTGTTGTTGAGGTGGAGCTTGTTGCTGATAATATTGAGGTTGTTGTTGTTGTTGATAATATTGTGGTTGTTGTTGTTGGTATTGTTGTTGTTGATATTGTTGTTGTTGGTATTGTGCTGGGGGACCACCGGCAGGACGTTGTGGTGGTGCAGCAGCAGGACGACGAGGTGGTGCAGCAGATGGACGGTTGTACTATAATTAATTAATAAAGAATAAAGAAAATGTTAGTATCAATGGTTTTTTAAAAAAAAAAAAAAGGATCTGAGGTAAAAAAATTTATGTATTAAATTGAACATACTTTAGTATCTCCGTAATACTCGTTAGACATGACTATATTAGTTTATAAAATAATGAAAGGATTTGATCTGGCAATTCAATGTTCTGTATTAAGAATGTTAAAAGACAGTGTTATACTATCTTTCATTAATATTAAATCTTTTTCTAACTTTTTTTGTTTTCTTAGTTTTTTATTATTATTATGCATTCCTCCGCTCTTCATATCAGCATGAATTTTCCTTCGAAGCCAGCCGTGCATAATGATATGTATACCGATCAGCGGTTAACTTTGAAAAAGTAACAATTCTAATATTGAAAATCATATTTTTATTTCAAATATTGATTATAGCAAATACAATTGTAAGCAAGAAGGTTTCAAATTGAATATTGCTGGTAGAAATGGAATGTTTTTTTCTAATGAAAAAAAAAATTCGTTTTATTTTTGCTAATAATTCTGCCACGTATCGAATAGAATCAATAGAATTCCAAAAATATACTATATATTCAAAAGTACACCATTTGTTCAGGAACTTTAAAGATATGGTATTCGAGTACTCACTGCTCAATGAATGAAACAAGAGAGCACTCATTGGATTGAAACCATACTTCGGAAATTTAGATAACCCCGATCTTTCTGCAGAGAGGGCGCTTATCTTATTCTTGGGGGATTGCCGAGTAAGATTTACAAGTAATCTAGAGAGCATAAACAAGATATCGTATTATAAAATACATACTTCTATATATATTAATGTTGATATAAATTAGTTGTTATTAAAACACCACTTCTTTTGGTAGAGAAAGGAAAGACTATTGACTTTGAAGTTAACCGTACCCTTAATGCCAGATATTATTCCACCTAATCAAAATATCCTGAACTCAAATCTTTCAGGGAAAAATAAGAATATCAAAGATGGAGTTACGATTGCTTGGTTGCTATCTACACTAGGAGGTAGAAATAACTCCTTGAATTCAATATCAAATGTCAATTCAAATTTATCAAAGGCTATCAATAATAATAATAATGTGACTAAAAATGTAAAGAAAAAAGATATTATGAATGTCTCAATTCCAAAAGTGTGTAAAGTGATCGAAACGAATAATAAAGAATTCTCTCTAAGATATGTATCTAATTTGATGTATGGTGTCACTCTTTGCTATAATAAAAAATCAGAATATCTATTAAATGATATTAACGGTTTAATGATTCATTTAACTAACTTAACAAGAATATTTAATGTTAATTTAACTAAATCAAAAAATGGGAAAAATGCAATTAAAAGTAAATTAACAGATTTAATGAGATTAGGTAATATTTCAAAGACGTATATCAATGATGAAAAAAATAAAAATAAAAAAATATTCTTAGATGATGATCCTAATTTTGATATTAATATAAATATAAATTTTGAGAACATTTTATTAAATAAGAACAATAATAAGATTGAAACAAAACCTTCTGATGCTTCATTGATTAGAAAAAGGGATATTCTAGATGAATTGACTAATAATATTGATACATTACCTTCATTAAATGATAGCAACAAAATATATAATAATCATAACACTAATACAATCCCCTTATTTATTAATGATGATGATCAGTTACCATTTGATATTGATTTTGAGCTCGATATTAATGAAGATGGAATTAATCAAGGTACTTTGAAAACAACATCTGATGATTTATCTTCTAATAATAATAATTTTAAAAATAAACTTGATCTAAATTCTGAAGTAGAAAATTCAAATTTAGAAAACAATGATAATTTTATAGATTTATCACATATTGCATTAAATTTAACAGATGATAATGATACTGAATATATTAATAAATCAACTGATGAAAATAATAAACCAAATTCAATTTTAAAAAATCAGAAAAGAAAACAAAAAAGAAAATATAATGTAACTTCAAATATAGTTTCTAGAATTGAAGTTGATTATAGAACTAATTATTCAACTGAAAATTTAAGATTTAATTCTATAAATTATTATACTTCAATGAAAAAAAAAATTGATATGGTAAATAAAAAGATTAATAAAAAATTGGAAAGGGAAAAAGTATTAAAAAGTTTAAATAATTTGGCAAATTATTCTATATTTTTCCAAAATTCATATATTTCAATAATAGATGAAAATAGTAATATTAATTTTAGTCAAATTAAAGAAGGTAATGAAAGATTATTTTCTATAGAAAAACAAAGAAATATCAAACCTTCTAGATCTGATGGTACCAATAATTCAAATTCAATTTCAAGTCATGAACGAGGTAGAAGATTAAATTTCGGTAAAGATAGTATTAGAAACAGTTTCTTTTCTAACGATAATAATGAGGTGCCTTTAAATTTTGATATAGATTCATCTGATTTTACAAATATTGATCAAGAAGATAATATTGGGGAAATAACCAATGATAAAAAAGATTTATTAAATTTACAACAAATTGATGAAGATTTAGAAAATCACTCTTTTGAACCTGCTTTATTCGATAATAGTTACTTTAATTTAAATATACCACCTTCAAGTTTCGATCAGTTTCATCAAAGAACTAGAACAAATTCATCGGATATTAATGTAATTGATGAATTAAGATCAAAAAATCAGTCAACTAGAAAATCATATATTAGAGAGAAGTCATTTGGCTTAAATGAAGAAGATGATGATGAAACTCCATCTTCCATTGTTGAAAATAGTAAGAAAATTGATATTGGTAATACCATATTAGACCAACAGTCAAGAAATTTTTACGATTACATAAAACAAAGGTCTGAGAAAGTAGGTAAACATACTCATATCTATCCTTTATTTGATAAAAAGTTGCTATTTGAAGATGTAGTTCCAAGTTTAATAACCGAACAAGATTCTGAAGAAGTTGTTACATCAGCTAAAAAGAGAACAGCCGCTAATACTTTCTTATTATTGCTTAATTTAGCAACTAGAGATTTGATTAATCTTCAAAAATATGAAGAGGACGATAAATCTCAAAATTTATTCTCCCCCCTGAATGGGGATGACATTATTGTCTACATATAGTGAGTGAGCTAGCCCTTTTTTTATTTTTTATTCGTTTATTTCAATTCAACCCTCACTTATTTTTATGCCTCTTGCTTCCTGGTATAAAATTCAATGGATGTTTACTCATCTTCCAAAGAAATGAGAGGATGTTTGCTCGGATTGCAGATTTCCATTCGTAACATGAACAAGAGTGCCACTAATTTCAATCTCGCATTTAATATTTTGCCCAATTAAGTTTGAATATTTACCCAATACTGTGATCAAATTTGTGTTGTATTTGCTCTGTCCCATCCCCTGCGAGTGTTTCACTGCGGTTATCTTACATGCCGAAGAGCATTTTTTCTAAGTCATTTTTTTTTTTGGCAGTTCCAATGACGTATATTTCAAATCTTCATTTGTTTTCTTCCCTCACCGCTAAACTTATCCAGTTAATTTTTTTTTTTCACAAATCTGGGACAAATAAAATGTTTGTTGCTAAAATTGGAAGATCAAGCACACGTAATAGATGTTTTGCTCACTGTATCAATAAATAATCAAGATTTTATGGAACTCAGATATATATCTGAATAGTTTTTAATATTTATTCTTGAATTTTTTCATTTTTCATGTTTACGTTTGTTAATAGCAAAAAATAATTAAATAGTTCCAAAGTTGATTAAAACCTGCTTTAATAAAATACATTACATTCTTTTAAATCTGATTATATTTTCTTTTTTTATATTCTAAAGATAATTTCTTATTCTTTCATTAATTTTTGTTTGTTTTACACAATGAGTACAGAGCCATCCATTCAACTGGTAACATCTCGCATAAGCTATGGAGGCAATGAAGAAGACGAATACTTTAGCTGTTCTGATAGCATAGGAATTAGTATACAACAAAATATTAAAACTACACCAAAAAAATCTATTTTACTTTCCTCTAAAAATGTCAATATAAATTGTAATAATTGTTATGTAGATTCTGTTAAATTCATTAATAAAAATGGCAAATATAGGAAAGAGAAAAAACAATTTTCAAAAACACCAGTCCCGCAAAATGAAAGTTGTTTAGATTACACTTCACTTTGCGTAGAATCAGATGATCTCTATGATGATGATAGTGAAGATGGGTGTGATTGTGATGATGATTCATCTTCGACAGAGTCTACAGTAATCAATGATATACCCTCACAGAAAAGTTCATGTGCATTTTCACAATTTAAATTAAATCCGAAGCACATGTTGGAGGTTAAGAGAAAAATTGCCCTAAGTACAACAAACCCAAAACAACCAATTTCATCAGGAGATAGTAGAATATCGAAAACTACCGTCCCAAGAACATCCAATATTACATTTGCATAATCAAAAAAAGTTATACACATCTGTCTAAGAGAATAAATAACTACATATAATAAATATTCATTCATGTTTTCTTTCAATTCACTGTATAAAGGAAATAAACAAGAAATAAGATCGCTATATACCTTATTTCAATCATTTTACATTCTTATAGAACATTCGTCATTAAAAAGTCATTAGATCTGAAATTTCTAATGCATTATATATACATTTTATGTTTTGCAACATATACTAATTTAATTGTTATAATTAGTGTGAAATATAAGAATAGTATGAAATAAACCTTGTCTAAAAATTTAAAAAAATCTTGTAATCTTTCTTGTAGAAGTAACTTTTTATCAAAGATAAGATACCATCGGCCTTATATTAATTGATTTTATTTAAACCCTTTTAATCAATTTCGCTTTATATTTCCGCGATAGAGAATGGATAATAGTTTATTTATAGAAATTTCTTTCACAAGAGATCTTGAATATGGTCTTTCATATAAGATAAAAACGGTTATGTTGTAGATTATTGCTAATTTGTTATTTTCGATATCAGAATAATAACAACGGAGATTATTAATGAAAACAGTCATCTCAGGAAAAGGGGAGTTTCAAACGTTAAATCAGTTTTACAACAGATCTCTATCACAAAAATTTGTTTATTGTCTTTTTCCTACATAAATATATTGTGTGATAATAGGAAATTTATCGATTATATTGTAGTTTTATTTTATTTATTGTTAGATAAGAGATTATCTGTATCTTACAAATGAAAAACTCATATGAAACCCCTTTACAAAATAAATCATCGACTAACTCTTTAAGATATGGTTCTGTAAATTGTGTAAATCCTCGATATCGTTCCGGTTCAGTGAATAATAATGAATATCAAAGAAGAATTATACCAGGTTCCTTCTCAAATGGGATCTCAATTGCTCCAGCAAGTCCAAAATATGGAATATCCAATAACAACATTGTTAGACATGAATATATTAGACAAGGAAACTCAGAACCACCGAATTTTAAAGAATTAGTTTCTTACTATTTTCCATGTTTTTATTGGATCCCAAAATATAGATCTTCAACATTAATATACGATTTATTAGCTGGTCTTACGTTAGCATCTTTTCAAATTCCACTCGCCTTATCATATGCAACATCAATAGCTCATGTAGATCCTTTATGTGGTTTATACACATTAGCTTTGACCCCTCTTATTTATACTGTATTAGGGTCAACATCCCAAATGATCGTTGGTCCAGAGAGTGCTATATCATTGGTAATTGGACAGAATATTCAAGAATATAAAAAACATGATGAAAACTTTGATCCGATTTTACTTGTAGTAGTGGTAAGTTTCATTGGTGGTGTTATTCTCTTTATTTCCGGTTTATTTCGTTTGGGTTACTTAAGTAATTTATTTAGCAAGGCTCTACTTCAGGGTTTTGTTTCATCTGTCGGTTTTGTCATGATAGTTGATGCATTGATAAATGAACTGAAGTTGGGTCATCTTTTAGCAAAAAGTAAGGATCATATTGGTACTCCTTTTCAAAAACTGGTATTTATATGTCACAATATATCTGATAACTACCATGCCCCTACTGCTGTTTTGAGTTTTCTTAGCTTATCAATTCTCCTGATATGTAGATTTTCAAAGAAAAAATTGATTAAAACCCATAAATGGCCCATTTTTGTTCCAGATATTCTAATAGTTTTAATGTTTACAATATTTTTATCATACTGGAAAGATTTTCCAGAGAAATATGACATTGATGTTTTAGGAGATTTCAAAAGCCAGCAAAGGACTCTCTTCCAAAATCCTCTTTCCTTAAAGAGCCGTAAACTAATACCTGAATTAATCGATACAGGTCTAATCACAGCAATCTTTGGTTTTTTTGAAACAATAACTACCTCTAAAGCAATGGATTCTAATTCTGATAGTGTAACTTCGTCTAATCGAGAATTGGTTGCATTAGGGGCACAAAACATTGCTGCTTCGATATTCGGATCTTTACCTTCAGTTGGTGGGTATGGAAGATCAAGAATTAATGTAATTTCTGGTGGGAAGACTCCCATGTCAGGTGCCTTTATGGGATTAATTACATTGCTTGCAATTGGATACTTAATGCCTCTAATACATTACACTCCGGTATGTATGCTATCTGTGATTACTACACTAATTGGTTTTACCCTAATAGAAGAGATACCAAAAGTAATTAAGTTTCATTGGAAGTGTAGAGGTTATAATGAACTTATTGTAATTGTCTTGACATTTTTAACGGCAATTTTTTATTCTATCGAAACAAGTATTTATATTGGTTGCTTCTATTCGATCCTAAACATAGTCAAGCATTCAGCGGGATCTAGAATACGAATTGTAACATATTCGCATAATAACTCGATCGTGAGAGATATTGAAGGAGATCAGACTTTAAGTATGCACGAGTATAGTACTTTAGATGAAGAACTTAACGAAACGATCATCATTAATATTCCTGAACCTCTAACTTTTACAAATTGTGAGGATCTTAAAAATAGGCTAAATAGATTTGAACGCTTAGGAGCAATAAATGCACATCCTGGGAAGCAAGCATATCGTGCTCCAAATAAGACTAAATATGTGATATTTGACTTTGAAGGAATGACATCCATAGATTCATCTGCTACTGAGATTTTAAGTGGTATTATTTCAAAATATTTTAGGAACAACACATTTATCCTATTCGCCAATGTGTCATCAAATTCTCTAATACGGTATCGACTAGAAAATTCAAATATCACTTCAAATGTATATTTAAATGAGAATAAAAATAGAATGACCAATGACATAGAATATGAACAAGATATTTTTTTTCCTTCTGTCAATGATGCCCTTTTGCAGGTCCGTATTCTAAAATCAGAGCAATTAGATAATCAAAGTATTCAGAATAGTTTTGTATCTGAAACGCTAATAAATTCTGAATTAGTGTAATGTCTTTATTCAAAAAAACCAGCAATTGTGTTTACCAGATGCTTATATAATTGGCACTCATACGTTTTAGTGAGATCTGATCTCTTACAAAAAAATTTATGAACTATTTTTTACTTATACTCTGCTATCATAATGATACCTTTTTAAAAAAGGAAAGAGTTTTTTAGATTTTTCTTTCTTGTGACGATATATAATTTAATTAGACAATTACATGGAAATCATTTGCTGATTTTTTTAGACCTTCTGACACAATTTTTTCAATTTCATCAGGATTACTAGTGATTTTGGTTAAGTTTTCATAACCAGTTGAAGTGACAACAATGTCGTCCTCGATTCTGACACCACCTATGTATAGATATTTCTTCAAAACATCTTGGTCAACAACTTCAAGTCTTTCAGGATACTTCTCTAAAAATTCTTTTAGTAAGAATTCATTGAAGTAACAACCAGGTTCATTGGTAATAACCATGTTTTCTTCTAGATTTCTACGAATTCTCAAGTATTTAAAGTATGGATTTGGATCTTCATAATTAGCATGGCCGGCAGTATCATGAGTATCTAAACCTAGCATGTGTCCTAGCCCATGAGGATAGAAGGCACAAGATACGGCTCTGTCAAAGATTTCTTCTTCTGAGAAGGACATTTTGAAAATTCCAAGCTTTTGGAAATGTTTAATCAAGACTTTGTGAGCCTTGATATGGATATCATCCCAACTAGCACCTGGCTTTATCATTTCCATGGCTTGTGTTTGCATATCTAAAACGGTTTCATAGATTTCACGATGCTCCTTTGTGAACTTACCAGTTGTTGGGAAACATCTAGTAACATCTGAAGTATAGTTTCTCCAAGCTGCACCAGCATCAATTAGAATGGATGATTTTTCATCAATATCTTCAGAATTATCATTGTAATGTAAAGTACCACAAGCTGGCCCGGAACAACAAATTGGGTTGTAACCCAAATAACGGCCACCTTGACGGGTGGCATGATAAGAAAATTCAGCTTCGATATGCATTTCATTCAACTCAATTGGCATAGCAGACATGACAGCTAAATGTGCAGCATCTGATATTTCAACTGCCTTTCTGATCATCTCAATTTCAAACCAATCCTTGGTGACTCTTGCTTCATCTAATGCATAAAAGAAGTCTTTGTTACCTGGAGTTAACTTCTTAGAAACATCTGTGCTATGAATATTATCTAAGTCTGTAGTAAAAATCTCATAGCCAGATAATCCTGCAACATCTTTTTCAATTTGATCATAATATACAATGCTATCGAAGTCATATTCTTTTTTAGCATCTTCGAGGCTTTTAGGCATACCACCCCATAATACATCTTCCCAGTCAATGTTTGGTAAATATAGGGTTGACTTTTCAGACTTAAAATCAAACAACAAAGCACTACCTGGGATATCAACACCAGACAAATAGTAAAAGTATCTGTTTTGTCTAAAAGTCTTGTGTTGATCACAATACTTAATTGGTTCAGCCTCTTCACCAGCAACTAAAATAGCAGCGCTATCGTTTGAAATCTTATTATTCTTTTCTAGCAGTAATTTCTTAACTTTCAATAAATGGGCCTTAGCTGGGTACTTCTTGCCTTTGATGGCTTCAGGAACCGCATTAGGGTTGGCTAGTTTCTTTATTGGATTGCTAGGCATGGCTGGGATGGATTTTTCAGATATCTCGAGGTCAAGAATAGCTCTAGAATTAAACTGTCTCCTTACTCTTTTTAATAAAAAAATTTGAAATAATACAACCAGGACTAAAAAGCTACCTAAGAAAAGCAACATATAGGATAATGTAATAAATGTTGTTTTATTATCTTCATTTATACAATATATTTTCTAATACTTTTATTCGTGACAAATTTTTGTTTACCTCATGAATGAATGAAAGGTGAATTGTCTCTCCAACTGCCCTGCATCGGTTTAGTTTTTACCGCGCTTTGCCGTCGCCACAGTGACTCACCTATTCTACAACAATTTGTCCTAAACTGGATTTACTTAAGGCTATTTGAATTTATATAATTATTACGATGTATCAAAACCTACCAATTGTAAATAAGTATCATTTGGAAGACTGCTCTGTAGAAGGCCAGCATATATTATAATACGTTTTCTCAGATTTTGGTAGTATGAAATTCCAGATTCGTCATGAAAAGTGTTTTGTTCTAGCTCATGTAAAATATTAGAAACACATCTCATCGCCAACAATAGAATGTTGGATATATTCTTGAACAAATTTGGGTTTATGAGTGTAAACTCTCTTGCTTTTTCTCTTACATTTTGGTCTTCACCGAATGGAAGAATATTAATGGTTCTAATGCTATCTAAACATTCTTGCCATTTACCATTCTTATAAAACCTTTTAGCATCTGCAAGGCTTAATAATTTGGATGCTACGCTAATATTCTCAGGAAGCAGTTTTGATTTAATTTCTGGATGACCAACATAGAAAGCAAATATCTTGTTCAATCGTGCTGCAGGATTTAATTCATAGTTAATATCAAAGAGTAAATCATAGTCTGCGTCACAATCCGATAAAAAGTCAGCTAGCATAGTTGACGCAACTGATAATGCCTTATTGTATTCCTCTTTAATTTGGTACAACAAGAATAAATCATTGTTATTCGACTCATCCATACAACTGATAGCTTGATTCATAACATCTTGTAAGAAGGTATCGCCTTCTTTTATAAATAATAAGTTTTTACGCTCACTTATAGCACCTGGTAACACATTTCCACTTGAATCTATTCTGCCCAAAAGAGTTTTAAAATCCTTGGTAGTTAGTAAAAGCTTTTTGATTGTTGAATGGCAAACTTCTGCATAATCTTTATTGTTAATTAATGACAACAAACATACATATTCCAAAGCAAATCTGGTGTCAGACATCATGAATGAATAAATATAATTGATTACTAATTCACCAAAGTCAATAAATTCATTTGGCGAAGTTTGAAATAGTGAAACCTCTCTTGACTTTGTAAAATCTAAAAAGCGGAGATGTGATAAGGCAATAGCTAAATGAATACTGTCATATTTATCAATAGCATATGAATATTTAACGGCACTTTCATATAGGCCTGAGAGTAGTAGAACCTGCAAATAATTATTTCCAAAACGTTCTGGACCATGTGAAATAATAAGTGATTGAAGATTGGACAGTGAATATTGATCATTTTCAAAGTTAGGTGTTGGGGAGGATGTGACTAATTTTAAATGGAGCCATAACCAATCTTCGATATTCAGTGTCACTTTAGGAATAATCTTCTTTGAAAGATACCTTTTACCAATGATTAGATAGACAGCTAATCTATACGGGTCACCGTTCATGGAGCTCTTGATATGTTGATTATACTCATTAACAAGTCGAGTAGAAAATTCTGTAGGAAGTGTACCATCTTCTGAAGATAAATAAGCCTTAAAATAAGTCACAAATGTTTGTTCAACCTTTTTAAAATTATTCTTATTCATAATTGTAACATTTAATGCATCTTCTTCTAAGCCAGCCCTCAATAAATAAAAAATCAAAGCCCAAATTGGAATTTCACCCACTAAAACCAAATTTTCAAATTTCCAAGTATTCTTTGGACCTTTAAGTTTCAAGCTAATGAAGGTTTTAATTTTTTCTACCATAGGAGTATTCGCAGAATTTTTGTGATACTGGTTTGTGAATTTTAAAAATTGGTTTTCTAAGTAAGATATTGAAGACTTAGCAACATTTTTTGGGTCCTGGATGGATCTTAAAATTTGCCAACTTTCAGAAAAAATAAAGGATCTATTAGTAGATGACATAGATTGAAATTTTTCAAGTAAGGGATAATCAACTCTTGATTGTCTGGCGTTATTATATTCAAAAATAATGCTGGCATATTTTTCAAACTTTTCTCTATTTAAGAAACTTTCATTCACATTAGAGTCATTATTTCTAAACATATCAGGATCATGTCCATTTCCAGAAAAGGTATTAGTTGATTGTTCAGAAACTGTATCGTCTGATAAGTTTTGCTTTTTCAAAAGTGCTTGGAAGTTCTGTAAAATATTTTGTTCATGTTGGGACCAATTTAAATTGAGACTTGTATTGACAGAATTATCAAAGGTCCGTGTTGATGTGGCTATAATATCTTCAATAGAAGATAATACATTTTCTTTCTGTACTCTTTTCGATGAATGTTTGGCATTATCAGTTGATACTCTTAAAGAAGTGTCTAGTAATTGTCTTTCTTGTAAACCCTTAAAAGAAGCATCGACATCACCAATAACTAGCCCACTTCCTGCTAACAAATAATGAGCTTTTTTTAGGTTTTGAGTTGGACTATGTTTCTTCTTTAAGTGCTGAGCTCTCCTTTGTAGTTCATTTAAATTCAATTGTAAAGTCCCAAGATTTGAGGATGAAACCGGAAGATCACGGGAAGTATCTAAAAGGTCTTTTAATGTTTTATCAATTCTACTCATAATTGATATTATGGTATTTCACAAATGGGTTTCTACACTTAATTGATTCTTAGTTGTTTTTTTTGGTTTCTTTTTTACAGTTTTTCAAGTTAAATCTTTGAAGCTAGCAAGCTCATCATAAAATTTTGTTTGGATCATCATCAACTAAGCGTAATTTTATAAAGAAATCTCGTGCAAGAAAATAAAAACAACTGATCCAGTAAATAAATATATATCAAAGTGTAAAAAGAAGTTTTCATTTAATTTTGAGTTGAAAGGTAAAGAAATTGTAAGTATAAAAATAATAATAATTTGTTTTCAAAACTCTTTAGCAAAATTATATTTAGTAAATAAATACATTACGAACAAACTAAGGACTATCTATCTAATAGCAGAACTTGTCTACTACCTCATGGACTGGCATATTTTCTATATTTTCATTGTCAATCATACTCTCTAGTTCCTCTATTCTATTTGGATTGTTCTTAAAATGTTCAGCCACGTGGTTCTTATATTTTGCCTTTAGTAATGGAATACCTTCTTCTCTTCTGAACTTGTGACCTATTGGGTATTCTACAATGAATTCTTCCAAGACTGTCCCATCTTTTAATTTAATAAGTAATGCGTTTGAAATTGATCTTTTTTCTGGATCAAGGTAATCTTTAGAAAAAGTTTTATCTTCAATGCAATACATCTTTTCTCTTAGCAGATCTATTTCGGTGTTAGCAGCTATATCATCTGTATAATGTTCAGACTGCAAGGAGCCGTATATTAGTGGGATAGCTGTCATATATTGTATACAATGATCTCTATCTGCGTAATTGTATAATGGACCAGTTTTGTCAATAATTCTAATGGCGGCTTCCTGTGTCCTAATTCTGATGGATTCAATATCTTTATAGCTTTTTCCAATAGATTGTAATTTATTGTAAGCCTTCAATGCTGCTTCAACAGCAGTTTGAGAATGGAATTCAGCGGGGAAAGAAATTTTGAACAAAATGTTTTCCATTACATATGATCCCATAGTGTTCCTCTGCTCGAACTTAAATTTATTTCCATTGGCATAAACGTCATAAAAACCCCATGTCTTTGCACTTAAAACGGAAGGTATTGTACCCACATCAGCATTTTTTACTTTATACACCATATTTATTGCTCTTGAAACTGCATCCCCTGCTGCCCATGATTTCCTAGAGCCGGTATTTGGTGCATGTCGATATGTTCTCATTGGATGACCATCTACAAAAGCTTGAGATAGAGCAGCAATAGTTTGACTTTCAGATAAGCCAAGCATTTTGGCAACTGTTGCTGTAGTTGCAACTTTCACTAATATTACATGATCTAGCCCTAACTTATTAAACGAATTTTCCAAAGCAATTATTCCTTGTATTTCATGAGCTTTTATCATCATTTCTAAGACATCATGAACAGTAAACAATTTACCAACTTTTCCTCCAGAATACTGGTATTGCCTTGATTGGTAGTCAGCTATAGCTAAAATACCACCAAGATTATCAGAAGGATGTCCCCATTCAGCTGCTAGCCAGCAGTCATTAAAATCCAGCCATCTAATGATTGTACCTAAAGCAAAAGCACCCTGAATTGGATCAAGCTGCATATTCGTGCCAATTACTTTTGTCCCATTAGCCAGTGTCATACCTTGTACTGGTGGTTCGATTATTTTCTGAACTTGAGGGTACTTCAGGGCGGCTAATCCACACCCTAATGTATCAAAAAAACAATATTTAGCGGTTTCGAATGCTAATTTAGAATTAATTTTTGTATCATGTACATAAGATGATATATTTTTTAGAAGATCATCTGGTTCTGGTCTACTGTTGGTATTTGCATGTAATGTCCTGAATTGATAGGATTTGGTCAAAACATGTAGTTTTTTCAAGGTGCTGGTTGAACTTCTGAGAGTATGATAATGGCTGAACTGATATCTTATCATTCTTTGCGTGTATTGAATGGATAAAAATACCCTAGATTCTTACTATTTAAAAGGCAGAATGAAATGGCATTAAAATGAATAATTTGAGAATGATTGATATTTATATATCTGTTGCTAAAACAAATTTATATAATTTTGATCCCATCTATCCGAGTTATTATTCTCCTTTTATATGCCTGATGAGGGAAAGGCATGACACCTAATTCATTATTAAAAAATATTGAAGATCTCTTTAATAATAGTTTCGATAACAACATGTTCATTCTCTGTTGATGTGGCCAAAAGGATCTGCCTAGTTCGAGAAATGAAAACTAAAAGCCATTTTTTATTTTTATTTCGGAAATAAGTACATACAAGCTAGCAAAATTATATACAATTCTCGATATAGCAAATAATGAACTTCAAATACATGATTATTCTTGAGCAGTCAAAGTCATCAATTCATTCCAATTTACACTCTTTGGTCTTTCTATGGGCAATCCTACTCCTCTGTCCCAAATTAATTGAGATAAGGGGCCAAGCGCTCTTGAACAGCCAAAAATTACCGTAAAAAATAATAGTTCACTTAAACCGTAGTGATGGAATAAAATTCCCGAAGCTGCATCTACATTAGGATGTGGGTTTGCAGTTTTTCCATGCTCTCTGAGAACACCTGGAACGACATTTGCAAGTTCTTGCATCAACATAACATTTTTATCATTTGCGAATTCATCTGGATTACGTTTGACAAAATCAACCATGGCGTGCCATCTAGGATCTGTATTTCTTAATACCGCATGACCGTATCCAGGAATTACCTTATTTTGATTTAGGGTATCCCAAATATACTCTTTAATTTTAGTATGGTCGTTTGGAGCTTCTACTTGTTCGCTCATCGCAACTAAAAAGCGGACAACTTCTTGGGCGGCTAGTCCGTGTAACGGCCCAGCAAGTCCCATTATCCCCGAAGAATAGCTTAAATATGGATCACATAAAGTACTCCCGACCAAATGTGTAGTATGTGCAGAAACATTACCTCCTTCATGATCAGCATGTATTGCGGTATATAGTCTCAATAAGTTCACAAAATCTTTTGATTGTTTGGGATTAAAATTACACCTATTTATAGAATCTGGAGTGTCCGTCATACCTAATAAGGAAGAAATATTATAGCTCCAATCTTCATTCTCATTATATTTTCCCAATGGCTTCCCATTATGATAAGAATTTGAATAAACTTTTCCTGCAATTTGGGGTAGAAGAGATATTAGATTGAGCACATCTTCATATATTGGTTCCCAGTAGTCAAGTTTTCCAACTTGGCCTGATTCATATAGGGTTGCAAATTTGGAAGTCTTATTTAAAGCAGCTATGCCTATAGCAAATTGAGTCATTGGATGCATTTCTGCTGGTAAGTTTTCTAATATACTAATGACATAATCTGGCAATTTCTTTCCACGATACCCTAGTTCTTTAACCAAAGCATTGGCTTCTTCTTCTGTTGGAATATTCCCGGTAAGCAAAAGCCACAGCATACTTTCTGGTAGAAAGACATTTTCATCTTTTCCATATGCCATATTTTTGGGCATTTCTCTTTGACAATCTTGTATTGTTTTGCCGTGAAACTTAATCCCATCATGTGGATCTAGTGAGGTTGAACGCCAAAATATTGATTTGTTGCCTCTCATTCCCCCAAAAACTGAGTTCACAGTTATATCTCCTACTTTCGTTCCTCCATAGTTTTTCTTAAATTTCAGTATTTTCTCTCTTTCTCTTGGTATTTGCTCTTTTATATATGATTTTAAATCTACTTTCACACACTGTGAAGTAGAGAGAAATCTAGTAAAAACCTTTGAACACATCCTAACAACTTATCTTTGATATCTTTATTTAAATGAACATTTTTAAATTTTATTATAAAGACAAATTTGGGGGAAACATCTATATTATATAGCATCTAACAATTTCGAAATCGCTTGTTATCTAGTTTGAGCATGTACCCCAAATAATTTGTAAAATGTAAATCCTCTTTAAGAGACATATTGTGGACATCCGGAAATTTCCTTGTTCAAGTATACACATCATTCCAGAATATTAGTATCCTTTCCCCTTTTATATAACTTCCTATTTGCAGCGGTTAAAAATGAAACTAATATCTCAACAAAACAAAGTCAAGGTAAATTAGCAACTAATTGAGTAAATTTTAAAAAATATTATTGGAAACATTATTTCTCTATCCGATACAAAGTAATATGCTCATAGCCAGTATATTATTATCAAACTTGGTAAAAAAATGTAACTGTAACAAATGGGTTAATTCCAATTCCAAATCTGTAGTAATATCCCAAAAATTCTTTAACTACAAATTGATTTTAGGAAATGTTTCCCGATAGAGCAATAAAGAAATAGTTAATCCGCGCGAATCATTTTCGGTGTTTGGACAAATTTCAATAAATATTATTCGTTCGCATCGCAAAATTAATAAGCAAAATATAAAATATTATACTAAATAAATAAATAATTTAATGAATTTTATACGATATTATTTGAGATTATTATTTTTATTACTTCTAGAAATTATGGTGTTTCGCAGTTACTATTATCGATTCAGTAACAAAAAATATTAGGTAGGTAATCTTGCTCTATATATACCTATTTAGTCCAATTACTATTTATGTTAAGGTGATATTCTGTTACAAGGTTAACCAATTGAAAGTGGGCGCATACTATTTTTGATTTCATTTTGTGATAAACAGCATTATATAGTAAAGAAATAATTGATATTGAAAAATATATCTAACGCTTTTGTGTATAAAATTGGTTGGTTAGCTATTACAAAGTTAATTATTACATAAGGTCTTGAAATTGCAAACTTTAATGATACAAAAAATAATATTCTCATCGAATTTATTTTGATTTTATCAACCTTTATAATAACTTTATTGAATATATCTATTATGATAATGCTATTTAGATATGTGTATGTACATCTTATAAAACGAAAAGAGAAGAGAAGAAACAAAAAAAGAGCAGTTAAAGATTTCAACAAATTAGCATGACACTATTTATATTCACCTACTTTTCGAAAATATTTCATATTAGTTTTCGGTCTAAGTAGTAAATTACTTCATTTTCTTGTTGGAGTTTGTTTCAGATTCCTCAGTTAAATGTTGCTTTCTTTTTAGAAATTTACAGCTTGAAAGGATAGTATAATAGTTATCTTTATTTAAGAGAAATGCCTTCTCTAAAGCTTCCTTCTGATCATCTTTATCCATTGTAACTAATGCATCATAATTCTTTTTGTATAATCTAGATTTCACTAAATCCTCGAATATTGCTAAATTTTCATATAAACAAATCATTTCTACCAATCGACTAAATTGTCTTGATTCGATCTTACATTTATTATTTTTCTTCATATTCTCTTTATTGTTAGATAGTTCGTTGTTAACACTTTCGAATACGCCGGCATCCTTCAACTTTAAGAGGTCACAACGGTCTCTCATGTCATCAAACCCTTCATTTGGATCTTCAATTGTTATTTCGATAATAGAAGGATCATTTACCCATTGTGAAGTAATTGAATTGTATAAGTTTGAGCCATGGCCTTTATTTTGATATGGTGGTAAAATTAAAAATTGAGAAATCTTTGCTCTAAATTTGTTGTTATCTTCCTTATCAAATTCTTTCCCATTAATATACGTCCAGTATTTATATGTCGTTGAATAGCCTATGCATTGTTTAGTGGATTGGTTAAAAGTCCAAAAAATATCCCAGTTGCTATCTGTTGGGTCGATATATGAAGCACCATCAATAAATAATAAGGATAGTACTTGAATCCTGTCATGAAGTTTTCTACAAAATGGGTCGGATATGTTGAGTCTATATATTTCAAATGTTTCATCTCCAATGCTATACTCGAAAATTTTCTTAGTTGGATCCGGTAAATTATATGATAATCTCTCTTGTTCAAAACAATCAATCCATTTATTCTCATCTTTGAAGATAGTATCACCCTCTGGTAGAAATTTTAATAAATTCTTTTTGATATCATCAACTTCTGTATTCTCCAATTTTTCAGAAAATTTAAAATTGAAGAAGGGTTTCATGGTTATAGAATCAAATACTAAATGAATAACTAAATCTTTATACCCAAAGATTTGCTCACTTTGGCCAAAAATTGGATGCGTAAGTACCGGAGGAAATTGGATTGCATTTTCTCCAACTAGAGATATCTTTAATGCCTGTGTTGAAGAAGTTGTCCATGATTCTGGCTTGAAATCTATTGCAGACATTGTTGATGGCTACCAAATTTATCTCGAACTTGAATTCATTAGTTGATGTTTTAAAGAAATGAAAGATGAATTTATTTTTTTTTTCTAAAATTTTTAAATGCGCTTATTTATTTATTTTTAAATTTATTCTATTAACTAAACTTAAAAAACCTGCAAGAATTAATTCAAGTCATTAGATATATAAAATATCTTTTAATATTGGCCGAAACAATACAAATTTGATACTGGAAAAATAAACTATATATAAATTATATGACATTGCAAACAATATATATGTACTAGTGTCAGAAATGATATATTAAGTTAAAATAGGAAGTACATACAACCTAATTAGCTTAGATAACTTGTTATCATAGTGACATCAACAAGTGTAATAATTACTAACTGTTAAAACACCCTACAAGAAGTAATTATTGTGCCTACAATTCTTATAAGAAACCCCAAACTTTAATGTGAAAATTTTTCACTAGTTTTAGGGCTAAAATTCAATTGTTTGAATTTGTCCAATTTTACTCATATATAAAGCTATATGATTTGTACATTAGAGATTTTTATCTACTACTTTTATAATTTATATTTTCCCTTACTTAGCTTAACTCAGCAAGAAGGATAATAAATATAATCATTTTCAATAACTTTAACATCTAAAATGAACTCTCAAGCTACTAACAATAACAATAGGCTACAAGCTAAAGCCGGTAAACTAGACTAATGAATTTGTAAAAGAAGCATTAGATATTTTGTAAAACAAATAAAGAAGTTGGATATGAACCATAAAGCTCATATACATCATTCAATGCAAAAGCTGTAGAATAAAAAAATGTTTGTAAATAATTACATAACCTTTTCCTTTCTTCCAAGATTTTTATTTAAGATTCACGTTCATCAATGAAGATATATCTATATTACTGATTATGTAATATTTCAATTCATCAAATTGCTGAGCTAATAATAAGTTCCTTACTATAATAAAAAAGGTTTAGTTCCCGCAGTTATATCAAAAGGCAGACCCTTAATTTTTATTTATATAATTTTTTTTAAGTGAATGAATTCTATCCATCATGAGTTCATTACATAATTTACATTAGATTGTTGGAACACCCTATCCATTGATCGCGACACGCATATTAAACAGGAATACTTATATGAGGTACCGCTTTGCAGAACAGTTTGAATCGCATCAGTTCCCAGAAAGGATGATGGAATGTTAACTAAAAGAACATTTGAGTATATTAGAAAGATAGGTGAACTTTTTATTGAGTGAAAAATTTAGTAACTTTTATGTAAAATATATTAGAGTAGCAATGAGCAATAGAAAATTTGGTTTAGCTGCTTTTGATAGTTCTATTAGTGAAATAAAGCAATTAGAAGATGTTAAGTCAGATATATTAAATAAACAAAATAAAGAGCTTGAAATACAGTTAGAAATATTCCAAGAGAAGCTTATTGAATTTGCTAAAAAACATAATAAAGAAATAAAAGAAAATTCAGACATTCGTATCAAATTTTTGAAAATGTGTTCAAGTATTGGTATTGATTCTATGAGATTGTTCGATAAGAAAGACAACAATTTGATTGATATAGAAGATTTTTACTACGAACTAAGTGTTAAGATAATAGAAATATGTCGTGGTAGTAAAGATATTAATGGAGGTATTATATCGTTTTTGGAATTGGAAAATGTATATTTTAGGGAATACAACATTAGCTATAAAGATATTGAAAAAGCTATTAATATGATTAGAGATTTAGATGGAGGTTTTGAGAT
Source organism: Yueomyces sinensis (assembly GCA_030581855.1). Lineage (NCBI taxonomy): Eukaryota > Fungi > Ascomycota > Saccharomycetes > Saccharomycetales > Saccharomycetaceae > Yueomyces > Yueomyces sinensis. The sequence goes on from JAKTVU010000056.1 coordinate 47,765, forward strand.
AATTAAAATTGGTAAAAAGAAATTTTTAAGAAGTATTCCAAATGAACTGACAGAAGATCAAACAAAAATATTACAAGTATGTTCAGTATTAGGATATTCAACAATGTCAATTTTGAAAGCAAATCTCAATTGGAGATCTATTAGGAGTAAAGCAGTTCTAGATGAGATGGTTTCAAGTGGCTTACTTTGGGTTGACGATCAAGCAGGTGATGAACTTTTCTACTGGGATCCATCATTTATAACAAGAGGTAGTTGATTACTATTTAAAAAGAAAATAACTATAAATTATTGTTAGTATTTTTTGAATTATGTTGAAAAAGTATTTATTACATCACCTCCATTTTCCAAAAGTAATGTATTATTTATCGGAATATAATGATGAGTTATTAGCTTAATTACTTCATTCGAAGTAATTGACCCTACTAGAGCAAATAATGAAACTATTTTGCTATTACTCTGTTGTAAAAATGATTCACTAAATGTGTAGTTCAAAGGTTTCAAATGTGGATAATGATAATATAAAATGTCAAGGTACAATTTTTGATCATTATGAGGAGGGTCTATAGGTTTAATTAGTACAATATTTGGAATATTTGAACAAAATGTTTCTATTAAATCATTATCAACATTTATTTGATTGAAATGAAAATTATCATGTTTTTGCAATATTTTTCTTAAAAAACGTTGATCTTCTAACCCCTTTTGTTTATAAATATTTTTTAATTTATGATAAAGTTTAGTAGAAGCATCCATATCTGAGAGGTCTCTAGATAATGGATACCATTTAATATTATTTATTATATTCTCTGCAGAATCCATAAAAATTCTAAGTGCTTTTAAAAGTATAAGAATTTTTAAATTATAATTATCAATAGATTTTTTATATTTCTTATAATCAAAATTTGATAAAATATTTTCACCAATACATGCCATTTCATAAACTTTATCATTAATAGTTAAATCAGTAAATGCAAGGTATGCGAATCTTTTACTCTCTGAATAATTTATATCTTGTAAATTAGATATTTTAAATTTTGAATAAAATGTATCAATATTTTCTTTAATTTTTTTAATATTTATATTTTGATTACCATTAGATATATTATTATTATTATTAGTCAAAAAATAATCACGAAGTATTGTATATAATATACAAACAAATGGATAATCACTAATTGAATCAGAATTTAAGTTATTAAAATTTGATAAAATATCTGCAGAATTATTAAGAAAATCTTTAAGTTCAGGCCATGGATAATCTAATCGTAAAATTGGATTTTTATAATTTGGATGAGTCTCGAAAATGAATAAATTTTCAAAAATTTTTAATTTTATCATTGCAATTTCACCAATAACATATGATGATATTATGGGTGGTAATAAATTAAATGAATAATAATCATTAATTGAATTAAAGAATATATTATAAAAAATATCATGAAAATTATCTATTAAACATATTACATTATGTTTAGACCAATTATAATTTTTAATATCTTTCGTTAAAGTAGAATATGATAAATTCAATTGATTTATAATGATATTATTTGAACTTAGTTGTTTTAAATAGTTAAAAATATTATCAGATGGAATAAAACCTTTTAATTTTATATTAGATTTATTTTCAATATTTTCAATTTGAATATCATTAATAGTTGAAATTACTGTTATATTTCTAATACCTGATAATACTAAATTTTTAGCTACTTCTTGCCATGTTGCTAATGAATAATCACCTATTAAACAAATATTAGCATCATTTATTTTCTTTTGACCATTTGAACCCCATAATCTTATTTGTCTGTCAAATCTTTGTGACATACTACTATTAGTGAATATTGTAGTGTTAAGACATTTCATTAATAATTTGTATATACTCTATATCCTTACTGTTCTTTTTCTTAAATCATCTCACCGTGGTGATGATACAGAGTAACATTATTCTGGTATTAATGAAAAATCACGTGAAATACCGATTATACATACAGAATATCTTTAAATAACATTATACAATATCAATTCCTTATTAATATATACTATAATTGTCTATACAATCTCTCTCTCTATATATAATTTACTGCTAAAAAGTGTATTAAGATAATAAAAAATGGGGTTCTCTATATAACATAGACCGTAGATATCAATTTCCACTATATACTTACTTCCTAGTCTACTCTTAAGTAATATCCAATCAATAATTCTTGATATACAGTATATCTTTAAATATATCTATTTACATGACTATCTTTTTATTATTATTATTTAATTTCAATATTTGCTCAGATCATGTCGCACGAGATCCAAATCTGTTGATTCGAATACCCGAAACGGCATACTCGACCAATTAGGGATATAATAAACAAAAGACATTTTACCCTTTCTAGTTCAATATGATTGTTCGCCTCCCTTCTTGCAACGAAGTTGTTTTCATTCTATATATACTAAGGCTTGTATCGTAGAACAGCGACACCTAAGTAACATTTGGTTAAGACTAGTAAGTAAGTAGTACGGTTGATTATCCTTGCAAAAAAGAAAGTCTTGTTTTATCAAGAATAAACAGGTTTCTGATATAGATATATATATCTTTTATATATTTTCAAAGAGAATTGTCAAAAAAATATTAATTGCTAAATGAACAGAACATATTCTTTAAGAAATCAAAGAGCTCCAACTGCTTCTCAATTACAATCACCACCACCTCCACCTGCTTCAACTAGAGGTTCTAGATTTTTTGGTAAAAGATCTATAGCATCATCATTTAGAAGAAATGGTGTTGGTAATTTTGGCCCAGAATTAGCTAAAAAATTAACACAATTAATTAAAACTGAAAAAAATTATTTACAAAATTTAGAAATTGTAGCTAATGAACGTAGAATTGCAGCTAAATGTTTATCACAATGGGGTTATGATAATGATGATGATGTATCAGATGTCACTGATAAATTAGGTGTTTTATTATATGAATTAGGTGAATTACAAGATCAATTTATTGATAAATATGATCAATATAGAATTACAATGAAATCAATTAGAAATATTGAAGCTTCCGTTCAACCAACTAGATATCGTAAAGATAAAATTACTGATTCTATTGCTAATTTAAAATATAGAGATCCACAATCTTTAAAAATTAGAGCTTTAGAACAAGAATTAGTTAGAGCTGAAGCTGAATCTTTAGTAGCTGAAGCACAATTATCAAATATTACAAGAGATAAAATGAAAGCTGCTTTTAATTATCAATTCGATTCAATGAGAGAAATGGCTGAAAAATTCGCTTTAATCGCTGGTTATGGTAAAGCATTACTTGAATTATTAGATGATTCACCAGTTACACCAGGTGAGACTAGACCTGCTTATGATGGTTATGAAGCATCAACTCAAATTATTATGGATGCTGAAGGTGCTCTTGAATCTTGGACTTTAGAAGTCGCTGAAATTAAACCAACTTTATCATTTTATCAAACCGCTGAAGATGTTTATGCTGATATTCCTTCTGAAGGTGAAGAAGATGAAGAAGCTTTAGCTCATCAATTAGAAGAAGAAGAAGAAGAGGAAGAAGAAGCTACTAATGGTATTTTACCAAATCAACAACATATTGGTATTAATAAAGATAATCATTATAAAAATGTTAATGATGAAGAAGAAGAAGTTGGTCAATATGTTGAAGGTGAAGAATATGAACATGATGATGATGCTTATGAAGAAGCTGAAGATTTACCAACTCATCAACAAGCACAAGGTCATATTAAATCTCAAACTAAATCTCAAATTCAAAAAGATGCTGGCCCTACTAATGTTGCTGCTGCTAAAAAAGTAGAACAATTTGTTGGTGAAAATATTGAAGATGATGGTGATAATGATACTATCATTCAAGAGGCTGAAGATGCTATTGAAAACAATATTCCTCGTACTCCAGCTAATAAGAAATTACCAGCTAAGAAATAATAATCCTTTTACTCTATTTTTTTTATGAGTTTTAATAATTTAACTTAATTTAATTTAATTCAATTTGACTTTTTATTCCAATGATTATCCTGATCAATTTTTTCTTTTAATAATCAATTCAGATATATATATTATACAAATCGTTCTTTTGTAACTCTATATCAAAAAAAAAAAAAAAAGATGTTTATATTTTAATATTAAATATAACAACTATATATATACAATTAAAATGAATAGTTTGCAATGAATTTTAAACGATTTGAGAATATTTATTTACTTTTGTTATTTACAGTTGAAAAAAAAATGAATATATAATATTATTATAAACGCCCCTAAATAATATTTCGCGTTTCTAGTTCTTGTTTAAATGTTTTATACCAATCTTTACTATAATCAGACCGATTAATAACTGCTTGTTTGATTGCTGTCGAAGCAATAGTTTTTCTATATGCCAGTTTTTTCCTTGATGTGTCTTTGGTTTTAACCAAAGTTTGAAATTTTTTAAATTGTTTCTGTTTTTTCCCTTTAATTGCATTAGGTATACAACCTAGTATACGTAAATTTCTACGAAGAGTAGGACTACATTCATTCCATAGGTTTTCTGTATAGGTTACATCTTTGCCCCAAATAAGTCCCTTCATAAAATACTCAATAGTGATTACTCTGTCTTCTTTAAAATTAGATACACGACAGTTAAATTTAGAAATAGAATCACATTTTATTCTCCAGTAAGAATTTCTAAATCCAAGCCCATTATCATTTTGCCATTTCTTGATGACATAAAACACATAAAAAAAGTTCTTACTATAACCATTTCTTGCCAAGCATTTATATAGTTGTTTAAACGTTACTGAATCAGGTTTGACACCATATTCCTTCAAAAATGTGTTATATGTGATTATGGATAAATCCAATCGACTTTCGTTTGCCAGATATATCAATATTTTATTCATCATTCTAGCGGTTATTTTCAACTTTTCAGGACTACTAAAATGATACTCCTTTATTAAAGTCATCGCATCTTTATACTTTTTTTCGACTAATAAATTATCAAGGAATACCTCACAGATCTGTCTAGTTATTTTTATATTCCTTTGCTTAAGATCCTCCAATGAAAATGGTAGTTTAGATTTGGAATTTTTCAAAACAGTATAAATGAATCTTTCATTTATTGGAATTTTATATCTTTCCATCTGTTCAATAAAAATTTCTTGTGAGGCACTATCTTTTAAAAAGTTGTAACAGGTTGTCCAAGTAATAATATCAGCATTGACTTTGTAATTTTGCATTTGCTTTAGAAAAAAAATAATATCTCTATATGGATATTGAGATTTTCTAATATGTGTATTTTTAATAATATTTCTTAATAACAAATTAAATGTCATACTGTTTGGAGTACACCCTTCTATAGTTATTTGTGAGTAAATTTCTCTACATGCAGCTAAATCAAAGTGTTCTCCAAAAAAAAATATTAGATCATTATATACTTGAATATTCCTTAAATGAAAAGTTTCTACATTTGCTGGATGCATTAAATTTCGTAATATTTTAGGAATAATACCATTTAGTCTCGAGGAATTCTTGAACAAAAAATTAGTGTGAGTAAGAAGCCCAATGTATTTAGTAAATGATTCTGGATGCTCCTTGAAATTCGGAATAGGAGGTACTTCTGTCATGGTATATTTCCAATATTTATTCTCATTCTTCGTTTGTCTTGAGTTGACAATATTTTGTGAACTTTTCACCAATAAGGTAATCATTTCAGCCAAAAATTGTTTATACTCAATTGAATATATTGAAAATAGATTACTTTCTTTAGATTTCTCCATTTCACGCAATGCCCTTGTAAAATTAATAGCCTTATAATTGTCATATTGTGTGTCAAGCTTCAATCTTTTAAAATTATGATTTGATAATGGTTGAAGATATTCCCGTGACACTTTTCTTTGGAAATTCTTATCTTGATTCTGTATTGCCTCAAATAGAGCTGAAGGTTTTTGATTTAAGTTTTTGGATGCAGTTTTTAAAGAATTCTGTAATTTTTCATTTCTTCTAGCAAAAAAAATTGGTTTTATCTTTTCTGGTTTCAATGGTGGTACTTTTGTTATGGATAGGCTAGAAACTGCTTTTTCTAAGCGGTTGAAAACAGTCATATAAAGTATAGACAACCTTCATCTAGGTCGCTCAAAGTGAATTGATATTTCAAGTTTGGTTATAAAGAAGTAAATATGGAGTAATGAGAAGATTACTATTTTAAAAAGGTATTATTAGAGGTTTGTTTTGTCATTTTTATTTAGTAAAATGGGAAATATTAATTAAAGCCCGAAATTAAAATTTTAGATATATGAAATTGTTGTCACGACAACTGAAAGATTCTTCAAAATAATAGCAGATATTTGTAAATTGAGGTAATTAAATTTAATATTTTCTTCATATGATTGCAATTGAAAAGGTACCAAAAAAGAATTGTAATAATGGATTGAAAAAAAGAATGTAATAGTGATCGTCGACCAGCATATAATCTTTTTATAGTTCATTAGCATTCAAACATGCGAATTCATATTATCCCAACTTATTTGTTTTGCCCAACTTCAAGAGGGAGCTTATTCTTGGAAATTTTTTTAGTAGTGATTTAAGATTCTCATCAAAAGTAAAGCATTCATCCTAAAAAGGAAGGGATGTATTTGACTTCTATTTCGTTTTTTTAGAACAATTGATTGTAAAACTTCACTAGCAGTACACCTTCTTTTTTTGAAAACTAAACAAGGTCACATAGGTAATAATATTTTTATCTTTTTGACAAACACATATATTCTTGGAATATATATAAACTGGATTTTTGATTCTTGTAGAATTCCAAGTAATTTGTCATTTCCACATTTCCCTGAAAATAAGAGAGATACTAACACTGTTTTGTGCAAGTATGGTATCAATATCAACCTATTTTTCAATATCAACTTAGATTAGAAAACGCGAATCTTTATCTTGGTTAAAGTATGAGCGGCTAAAGCAATCCAGCCTTCAAAGTAAATATATGCAAAATTCTATTTACGCAAATCAAAAAAAAATAAAAACAAACCAATGCCAATAATTTTATAACCAACAGTATTTCTATTTGTAAATAATGGCATAAGAATTCAAGAAACTCAAAAGAACTATATATCTTTGTATTTGAACAAAAAAAATACTATTGGATAACATTTAATTAACTTATTTGAATTTTTCTTGATTTTCCAATTAATAGTTACTAAATATACACTATTATCAGGAAAAGAAGAAGTGGGTGTAGTCCAGATGCAGTGGCCTTCCTAACTACTTTCGAGCTTTCTACACGCATATATTCTCTACATATTTTTGACTAAATATAATGATATTAAAACTCATGTTCCAATATATAGTACCTCAATTGGACTTGATTTTACATTCTATTTATAAGTTTCCGTTCTTTTATCTATATATCTTGATTATTTATTTATCTTTTCTAATTATTTAAGTTTTTCTTGCCGTATCCGGAATAGAAAGTGGTTTCTTTCAGCTTTAGGAAATTAACTAAGCGAAATCCATCGAGCAATCTGACAATTTAAAAATAATACAAAAGATTTAGCTTTATGTATATGTTGATCAATTTAAGGCTTATCAGACATTGAATATACCAATAAATATACCGCTAATCTTTGAATAATGTCAACTCCTAATGAGAGGCCCTCTAATTCTTCTCCTCCACCTTCTTCATATGGGGGAGCTTATGGGAGTACCAATGATTTCGATAACTTCTCACAATCGCGTATTCAATTTCCCAGCTCGTCACAAAGGAATCATAGTGATGCAGTTGGAGGTTCAGTAGAATTTAATTCTCAACAAGGATACAATGATGAGCCAGATTCAGAGTTACACGAGCAATTACCAATGCAATCTTTACGAAGAAGAAATGTTGCTCATGTTAAGAAAGTAGATGATGTTACTGGTGAAAAAGTCCGTGAAGCTTTTGAACAGTTTTTGGAAGAGTTTTCACTACAATCTGAAGAAAATGGCGAAACAACCAAGGTATATAGAAGACAAATCGAATTTATGAAAATATATGACTTAAGCACTCTATACATTGATTACGAGCACTTAGCAATGAGAGAAAATGGTGCATTAGCGATGGCTATTTCCGAGCAATATTACAGATTTTTACCATTTTTACATAAAGGTTTACGAAGAGTTGTTGGTAAATATGCACCTGAATTATTAATTACTGGCGATTCTCTTAACAAAATGTCAAATAATACATCTGCTGAAGGCAATACAGATACTAACCCAGCTTCTTCTAATCCAGAAGGTATATCTAGTTCACTGCCTACAAATTCAGAAAGTAGAGCGGCCACTAATTCTACTGTAGCATCTGCTCCAGACCAAACAGAGCGTGTTTTCCAAATTAGTTTTATTAATTTACCAGTAATTCAAAGAATTCGTGATATTCGTTCAGATAAGATAGGTTCTTTATTAAGTATATCAGGTACTGTTACAAGAACATCTGAAGTCAGACCAGAATTGTATAAAGCTAGTTTTACATGTGAAATGTGTAGAGCGATCGTTGATAATGTTGAACAATCGTTTAAATATACAGAACCAAATTTCTGTCCAAACCCATCTTGTGAAAATAGAGCCTTTTGGAATTTAAATGTTCAAAGATCTAAATTTTTGGATTGGCAAAGGGTACGTATTCAAGAAAACTCCAATGAAATACCAACGGGGTCAATGCCAAGAACAATGGAGGTGATTTTACGAGGTGATTGTGTAGAGAGAGCTAAACCAGGGGATAGATGCAGATTTACGGGTACTGAAATTGTAGTACCAGATGTAAGTCAGCTAGGGTTACCAGGTGTTAAAGCAAGTTCTTCTATGGATACAAGAGGTATTGCACGTACTTCAGAAGGTTTAAATAGTGGTGTTACTGGTTTACGTCAACTGGGTGTTCGTGATTTAACTTATAAAATCAGTTTTCTAGCTTGTCATGTTATTAGTATTGGTACTAATATAGGTGGAGGCAATACAGGCTCTGATACACATGAAAATTCTTTAAAATTTACCGAAAATCAGAATTCAGATGTATACAGAGATTATGAAAAAGATCAAGAAGCATTTTTAAGTAGTTTAAATACTGCAGAAATTAATGAATTGAAAGTAATGGTAAAGGATGAACATATTTATGATAAATTAGTTCGTTCTGTAGCCCCTGCTGTTTTTGGACATGAATTTGTTAAGAAGGGTATATTATTACAAATGCTTGGAGGTGTTCATAAAAGCACAGTTGAAGGTATAAAACTTAGAGGTGATATTAATATTTGTATTGTGGGTGATCCATCTACCTCAAAATCTCAATTCTTAAAATATGTGTGCTCCTTTGCCCCTAGATCGGTGTATACATCTGGTAAAGCTTCATCTGCTGCAGGTTTAACTGCTGCCGTTGTTAGAGATGAAGAAGCTGGTGATTATACAATTGAAGCTGGTGCCTTAATGCTTGCAGACAATGGTATCTGTTGTATAGATGAATTTGACAAAATGGATATATCGGATCAAGTTGCAATTCATGAAGCTATGGAACAACAAACAATTTCGATTGCTAAAGCAGGTATTCATGCAACTTTAAATGCAAGAACCTCTATTTTAGCTGCTGCTAATCCAATTGCAGGTAGATATAATAGAAAGTTGTCTTTAAGAGGTAATTTGAATATGACAGCTCCAATTATGTCTAGATTTGATTTATTTTTTGTCATCTTAGATGATTGTAATGAAAAGATTGATACAGAATTAGCGTCACATATTGTAGATTTACATATGAAAAGAGATGCCGCTATTGATCCACCATATACTGCAGAACAGTTAAGATGTTATATCAAATATGCTAGAACTTTTAAACCAATTTTGACACCTGAAGCTAGTGAATATTTAGTACAGAAGTATAAAGAATTAAGAAAAGATGATGCTCAAGGTTATGGTAGATCTAGTTATAGAATTACAGTTAGACAATTGGAAAGTATGATTAGACTTTCAGAAGCCATTGCAAGAGCTAATTGTACCGAAGAAATTTCACCAGAATATGTTGCTGAAGCGTATGATTTACTGAGACAAAGTATTATTCGTGTAGATGTAGATGATATTGAGATTGATGAAGAAGAAAATATACAAACGGATGGTACCACCACTACTAATGTGCCTGACAATGAAAATATTGCGCATGATCACGATATGGGCGAAATGAGTAGTCAACCTGAAATTAGTCAATCAATGAATAATAATTTATCAACAAGAAGTACCATTACATATGATAAATATGTTACAATGATGAATTTAATTGTACGTAAGATTGCACAAGTTGAAAAAGAAGATAGTGGTAGAGAATTAACAGCAACAGATATTGTTGATTGGTATTTGTTACAAAGAGAGAATGATATGAATTCTGAACAAGAATATTGGCTAGAACGTAAATTAGCATTTAAAGTATTGAAAAGATTAGTTAAGGATAGAATTTTGATGGAAATTCAAGGTACTAAACATAACCTTGACGATAATGAAAGTGGAGAAGAAGAAGATTCAAACTCTGCCAATATAGTTTATGTTATTCATCCAAATTGTGAAATTTTAGAGAATTTAACTGACTTACAAGATGAAGGTGTATCGTCTGAATCTGAATTGTAATATTTTATCAAGTGGGTAACTAAGATGATGCAGGGGAGGGATACGGTGATCGGAAGAATCATCTTTAAAGGTGGTAATATGATATTTTTATCTCGTATTGAGATATGAATATATTTCTCCCTTTAGAGAAATATCCGCGCACATATTCTTATCAAAATATAGCCGAGAGTTGACCTTTTCTGGTAAGTACAATGTATTTACTTGCATATTTTAGACATTCACATTCCAAATACTCTTGCCACTTATCTCTATGCGTCAGCTGATTTACTAAAACGAAATAGTTTACTTCATTTAATATAACTTATTAATTATGTATTATTATAACCTTTTTTTCTTTAAAAATAAATTAAACAAAGGGTAATAACTGACTATAGTAGCCGTTACTCCTTAAAAAATTAACATAAAAAAAAAAAATAACGTGTGGGCAACGTAAAGTGGTTGAATAAATCTTTAGTAACCCCCCGGCAAGGTATAAAATGTTCCTTTCCACACTTGTGTACATTATTGGTGCCAACTGACCCACAGGAGGTGTGTGTCTGTTGGGTTCCCCCCGCCTATTCGCGACTTGTTTCGTCCCTCTTTAGACATTCCAGTGGTGAATAAATAGAGGGCGACTCTTGAAATAATGCGCGTTCGGCTCTACAACGGTAGTCAGGTACAGCAGTGACTAGGGGCGCTTTCTTCTGGGCGGATCCGCCTGGAGAGATCTATATGTGGGGCCTTTCGAGATTCAGCCCCTTATTGAAAGAAAAACAAGGGAGGCCTCGAGATATATAAGGGTGTGTATTCCTTGAAAGAAATATTTCGTCAAATATAAGGGTTGTATCTCACTTCTAATATCTTGTCCTTTTGCTACATAAAATTAAGCAAAGATTGATTCTACGTTCTATTTTTTTGTTAAAATTAAATAGATACAATCAATTGATAGTCAACAACCGTGAGAATAAAATCTTATATTCTTTCTCTTTTAAGACAACTTTACACTAAACAGTTACTTTTTTAAAAACAAGCAAAAATGGGTTCTCCAAATGGAAGTACCACCAATGATATGATAACATCAGAACCAAGTAATCCTCAACAAGTTCCAAGATTAGCCAGAAGGTTAACTGGTTTTTTACCTTCTGAAATTAAATCTATTGATACTATGATTCCATTGAAATCAAGAAATCTTTGGAATAAACATCAAATTAAGAAATTTGAAAATGCTGATGGTTTTGAAGATAAATTTATTCATCATGTTGAAACTAATTTAGGTAGATCTTTATACAATTGTGATGATTTAGCCGCATATGAAGCCGCTTCATTAGCTGTTAGAGACAATTTGACTATAGATTGGAATAAAACCCAACAAAGAATTACCGCTAGAGATCATAAACGTGTTTATTATTTATCTTTGGAATTTTTAATGGGTAGAGCTCTTGATAATGCTCTAATTAATTTACCATCTCATAAAGGTAATACCTCATCTGATGGTTCCCCTTCAAGAGAAATGATTTCTCAATCTTTAGATGATTTAGGTTTTAAATTAGAAGATGTTTTAGAACAAGAACCTGATGCTGCTTTAGGTAATGGTGGTTTAGGTCGTTTAGCCGCTTGTTTTGTTGATTCAATGGCTACTGAAAATATTCCAGCTTGGGGTTATGGTTTACATTATCAATATGGTATCTTTGCTCAAAAGATTATTAATGGTTACCAAGTTGAAACTCCAGAATATTGGTTAATGAATGGTAACCCATGGGAAATTGAGAGAAATGAAATCCAAGTTCCAGTTACCTTTTACGGTTATGTCGATAGAAGTGAAAATAAAACTTCTTCTACTTTAGAACCAGCTCAATGGATTGGTGGCGAAAGAGTTTTAGCTATCCCATATGATTTCCCAGTTCCAGGTTTCAAAACTACTACTGTTAATAATTTAAGATTATGGCAAGCTAGACCAACTACAGAATTTGATTTTGCTAAATTCAATTCAGGTGACTATAAAAATTCTGTTCTTGCCCAACAACGTGCTGAATCTTTAACTGCTTGTTTATATCCAAATGATAACTTTATTCAAGGTAAAGAATTAAGATTAAAACAACAATATTTCTGGTGTGCTGCTTCATTACATGATATTGTTAGAAGATTCAAGAAAACTCACAGACCTTGGAGTGAATTCCCAGATCAAGTCGCTATTCAATTAAACGATACTCATCCAACTATTGGTGTTGTTGAACTTCAAAGAATTTTAGTCGATTTAGAAAAACTTGACTGGCATGAAGCTTGGAATATTGTTCAAAACACTTTCTCTTACACTAACCATACCGTTATGCAAGAAGCTTTAGAAAAATGGCCAATTAGTTTATTTGGTAGATTGTTACCAAGACATTTGGAAATTATTTATGACATTAACTGGTTCTTCTTAAAGGATGTTGAAAAGAAATTCCCTAAGGATATGGATTTATTAAAACGTATTTCTTTAATTGAAGAAAATGGTGAAAGAAATATTAGAATGGCCTTCTTAGCTATTGTTGGTTCTCACAAGGTTAATGGTGTTGCTGAATTACATTCTGAATTAATTAAGACATCTATTTTCAAAGATTTCGTCCAATTTTATGGTCCATCTAAATTTACAAACGTTACTAATGGTATTACACCAAGAAGATGGTTGAAGCAAGCTAATCCAAACTTAGCCAAGTTGATTAGTGAATGGACTAATGATCCAAATGATGATTACTTATTAGATACATCTAAGTTAACTCAATTGACTCAATTTGCTGAAAATCCAGAATTCCAAGATAAATGGAACGATATTAAGTTACAAAACAAGTTGAGATTAGCTGATTTAATTCAAAAGGTTTATGATGGTAAGGATATTGTTAACAGAGAACATATTGGTGAAACATTATTTGATATTCAAGTTAAACGTATTCATGAATATAAACGTCAACAAATGAATGTTTTCGGTGTTATCTACCGTTATTTGGCTATTAAAGAGTTAGTTAAGCAAGGTAAATCTCGTGAAGAAATTGCTATGAAATATCCTCCAAAGGTCTCCGTCTTCGGTGGTAAGAGTGCTCCAGGTTACTACATGGCCAAGTTGATTATTAAATTGATCAATGCTGTTGCTGATGTTGTTAACGATGATGAAGATATCGGTCATTTATTAAAGGTTGCATTTATTGCTGATTACAATGTTTCAAAGGCCGAAATTATCATTCCAGCTAGTGATTTGAGTGAACATATCTCTACTGCTGGTACTGAAGCTTCTGGTACATCTAACATGAAGTTTGTTATGAATGGTGGTTTAATTATTGGTACTGTTGATGGTGCTAATGTCGAAATTACAAGAGAAATTGGTGAAGAAAACATTTTCTTGTTCGGTAACTTGAGTGAAAATGTTGAAGAATTAAGATACAACCATAACTATCATCAAAAGCCACTACCAGAAGAATTACAAAAGGTCTTAAGAGCATTAGAAAGTGGTCAATTCTCTCCAAATAATCCAAATGAATTTAAACCAATATGGGATAGTATTGAACACCATGGTGATTACTACTTAGTCAGTGATGATTTCGAATCTTATTTAGCTACTCAAGAATTAGTTGATCAAGTGTTCCATAATGATAAGAAAGAATGGATCAAGAAGTCTATCTTGAGTGTCGCTAATGTTGGTTTCTTCAGTTCCGATCGTTGTATCCAAGAATATGCAGAAACTATCTGGAACGTTGAATCGTTATCTGCAGAATAGACAAGCCTTAATTTATGTAGTTCTTATTTTTTATGATATGTGTTTATGAAATATATGTACTCGATTATATAATCTAAAATTTTTTTACGTTTTTACTTCTTTGGTATTTAGGTGAGTTGGGAAGATTGATCGGAACTGTATTTAATAACAGAGATACGTTTTTACTACAGCTGATTATATTATGCACTTGGTTACACATCAAGGACAAAAGCTTTAAAGAAAATCAATTTCCCTATTACAATTCAAACTTAAAATGACCCAAATAATCTGCCAGATATTTATTCTCTTGTTAAAAAATTATATACAATACTTTATTTTTGAAAGAAGTATGTGAAAGGTATCATTCCAAAAGTAATTGTTCACAGATCAGTATATATTTTATTAATACACATCTCATATCGAATAAAAAAATTTCGACCATCCCTCATAAAATGAGATAACCTTAACCAAGAATTTACCTCATTTTAAAAATAATATTTATCCTTAATCGGACATTTTGATGATAAATTTCTAAAATTTCCACAATGTAGTTCAAATATTGTTCACTTTAAAAAGAAAACATATAATGAACCAAGTTTAATATCATTCAAATATTGATATACGTTCCAAAAAAGGATATGGTTACCCGGATTTAAGTCCCGCGCATAGCAAAAATAAATGCCATCTCCAAGAATCGAACCTGGGTTTCATCGGCCACAACGATGTGTACTAACCACTATACTAAGATGGCTTAAAATCTGTGAAACTGTGGTAATGTGAGGTCTTTAGAGATGATGTTCTTGATTCGTGTCTTAATATATTAAATATATTAAGTGACGTTTTCTAAAATTAGTGTAAATATGTTAAACTATTTATCTTACTTATTTTCCTTTCTTATTTTCTAATTCTAATTAATAATTAATCTAAATATTCATCGTCAATACCTGCCCTATTTATACGTGTCTAGAGCTCAACTTCGATACAGTTCGGAGGACATCTGTCCACTAA
>JAKTVU010000057.1:0-57933 GCA_030581855.1 Yueomyces sinensis
TCTATATAGTGTTATATAAAAGAGGACAACGCTTTTATTAATTAAATCCCTAATGTCAACAAATTATCTATTTGTCCAGACATTAGACAATTCGACTTATACCACTGTATTGCAACAAAAATTGTCCTCTTTGGGAAGTGGATCATAAATAAAATATACAAATAATACTATTGCGTTGTTTATAATATTTTATATAATTGTTATTATTGGACCATAGTCACCTATTCTTTCAAGAGTGACGTGAACTGGTATATAACCTTAGTAAAGAGGGTACGATCCTACTTGTATTATATATAGCTGGTTACCTACTATGTTTTGAGGATAGTATTGGCTTACTTCTATATAAGTGAATATTATATAGATTCTATTATTTTTCATCCCCTGTTTTATATAATAAGTCCGAGAGAAAAATAATAGAGAGATCATTACACAGCGAACGCGCGTAACCATCACTATTTACGAATAAATAAGATAATATCAGTTAACCTTATTCTCCAAAGAGCTTAAGCTCCAACAGTTATAGATTTCAAGAGATATTTCACAAGAATTTGAAGGGTTTTGTCTAAAGAAAAAATTTCAAGAAAATCAAGCATATTCTGTATATCGTGCAAAACTTGTTAAAATTTATATTGCACTCCTCAATTGTACGTTCAAATACAAATAGACCAATTAAATATGTTTTCACTAAAGATTGCTCAACAACAGAATAAAAAAACGTATATAAACAGAAAATATTTAACAATATTATCCAATAAGAAATTACTTGATCGTTGAGAGATCCGTTCTTTCAAGAATGTTTTTACTAATACTCTAAAATAAAAAACTATGTAACAAATCTAATATTTTATTCTAAACCTGACTGATCTTATTATTTATTTACTTTTTAATTTCTTCGATCCCCATGCTTTTATAACATTCCAATAGAAAAGAATAATACGACATATACGACTATCGGGTGCTAGTCACAAATCTTAAAAATAGAAGAAGATGATATATTTAAGGTTTTGGATGATGTTATAGCAAATGAAAAATTTGAACAGATGGTAAAGGAGGATCATTAAAAAACGCTTTCTGAGGTTTGGTGGTTTATTATTTTCTTTGCATCGACCAAAATGGTGTAATTCATTCTTCTTATCTCAATTTTCTATTCATAAAATGGTAAATTTGTATACATTTCTGTTAATGTTATACCTAATCCACAATACAGTCAATGAGCAGAGATTGTTTGAATTTTCATCTAGAGTATAATAAGCAAATATTTTGTGACATTTATTGTACAGTTTAGTTTCTGTGGAAACATTAGCTTCAATATTAACAAGATGTTCTTAATTCTTGTAAACAACACCAAATGTTTTAGGATAATCACTTTGCGATTGCATTCTTGAAAATTATCAAGTAATTGCTTGAAGTGTGTAAAATGAATGTCAGATATTGTACCTATTATGATCAAGTCTAACTTTTTTGTTAGCATAAATATTGGCTTATTATCTATTCTGGTTTTCTTAATTTCTTTTTTATAATATATTTATTTTATAACTTTTCATCCAATCTAAGTTCTTTATTTGGGCAAACGATATATAAATTGTTAGTTTACAATGCTCACAATGGATAATTAAGCCATTTTCATACATTGGCTATGGCATGCCGACCTCATTAAATAAAGACCTATCTAAAGATCTCATAAATTTTAACATTTATAAATGAATTGTTGACCATTCTATTTTCTCTTGTTGATTTGGACCAAGCTCCATATATTATTCAGTTTATAAATTAGTTAAATTGAAATTGTTATCACTAGAAATGACAGACTGTTGATCACGTGATTTTGATTGAAATATTTATTTCAGTTTCCAGATATCATAATATTTTGAAGCATCTTTCTTTGAAAGAATTGTTAAAATCTAAATTTTATTATGGTTTATTCTTTCTACAAGAATTAAAGGAATCTTTTGATATATCTGCTCTCTTTATTTAAGAACGAATAGCTAGCTGCCTAATAATCCCAGCTTTTAACGGTTCAAAGAACTAATAGCGGGCTTTCTAAAAGTAAAGAAAAATGCCTCAATTTTAAACATCCTTAATAAATACAGACAATATTGATCGAGATAAATTTGTCTGAACCTTCGAAGCATATTTGATTATATATCAGAAAAATTATTGAAAAGGATATTTAGGGGAAGATGGGTGCCACTACTTCTAAAATTGACCAAAATGCAAATGTTCAAACATTTGTTCCAAATTCTCAAACCAAAATTGATATTACAGATGCACTTGTGACAGAATTGAATGGCAACAATGATACTAATTATATAAGGATGCAACAATCCAATTTATATATCGAGAGAAAGGTTAAAGAAAGGTTAGAGGAGCTAGAAAGCAATGCCTTAAGTCATTTTGATGCCAAATTACAGGATTCTACTATTCAAAATGCTATTAATGAAGATGTAAATAATAATGATTTAACAACAAAGTTTCTACAAAACAATGTAAATTCTTTGAATTCTCAACTTGATAAGTTTTTAAATAGAGAAAAAAATAAAAGAGAACAATATGATAACAATGAAGCCCGTAAGAAATTAGTTACTTGTCTACGAGATAATGAGAATAAACCATTAAACTGTTACAATCAATTTCAGGAGTTTAAAAAAACAATCAACCAATTCTAATTGAAACAAAAGAAATCTAACTAAAAATAAATGAAATTCCTTAATCATTTTGGTTTTTTTGTAAATAAAAATAGTACATATATATATATATTATTTCTCTGTGATAGCTGTATACATATATTCAATTCAATATTCTTCAATTATCACTCATAACCCAAAACCTTTATACATTAGAATCAATGCACTGTCACTTTCGCCACCACCAGCTAAACTTTCAACTTTTTCCTTGTCAATAATAGTAACTTTGTCATCATTGTACTTATACCATTTATCTTCATCATTTTCATCTCTAATAAATGCTTGGTAATGACCTGATTCGGAGTTTGCACCTTGATGGGTGATAATACCAATTAAATTGTATACAGATGATGGATTTTCACCAGCTTCCAAATTCTTTGGGAAATGTTTTTTAAATTCTTCACTCCAGTATTCTTTCTCACTGTCTTGTAAAGCTTTTTCAGTTTCTTCTCTTTCCTTTGGAGTCATGACAACATCGCCTTCACTATCGAGGCCATTTAATTTACGTTTTTTGTTTTCACGTTCCTTTTCAGCCTTTTCTTTGTCTACTATTCTCAATTCTTCACGTACTTTAATCTTTTCACCAGAATATTCCTTAGTTAACATATCAGCAACATCTAATTGGAATGGGAAGACAACTTTACGTAAAATTTTTGATTTTTTACCTGTAGATTTCTTCCAGAAAAATCTGACATATTGAACAGTCAAAAACTCTGGTAACTTGGTGATCTCTTTTTGAACTGAATATTTGGAATTAACACCGGTAAATTCTGATCTTTTTTCAATAACCTCCTTTAGAGATTCTTGTAAACCTGACTTCATAAAATTTGTTGTACCAGATATATGGCATTGTAATTTCAGATCACTTTCATTTTCTTTCACCTTAACATCGTCTTCATTATTGGTATCCTTAATTGTAACCTTGAAACGTAAAGAAAACATATCAGATACTTTATCACCCAATATTATTTCTAAAGAATGAAACAATTGAGTAAATAATTCTTCTGCATCTTGTTGTTTATAAAATCCACTTTGAGCATCTCTTTCAGAAAATTGAGGATAGGCTTGTCTTAAATAATTCAATAGCATAATTGGCATGACTGAACTAAAGCTTTTATCTTGTAAGTTCTTGAAACATGTTTTCAATTCCATAACGATTTTAAGATGAATTTCATTTATTGATGAAATATTCTCTGGCTTTTCAAATTTTAGAATCATATTTCTTAATTCGTCAACTCTATATAAGCATTGTAATGTAGCATTCAAATAACAAGTGTTACCCATGTTTTTAAAACCAATTGGTAATTGATTCATTTTTAATTCTCTTTGTTCAGGAAGTAGATCTTCAATAAACTTATTCTTCTTTAAAGGTTTTGAGATCAATTCAGAATCACGAGTACCTAACATCAAAACAGTAGATTTTTCCTTTATTATTGTCTTCAAATCTGTTAGTTCTGGGTTCATTAAGCCACCTTTGACCATATATTTTTGTCTAGTTATTGGAACCATTGTTAACTGTTCGACTTGTTCCTTCAATTCCTTAACAGATGTACCCTTGTTTATGGAAATTGGGTACAATTCTTTATCATGTTTAACATTAACTACATAATATTGGAAACTCTAACCAGCCTTAAACCTTGTTCAAAGCTAATATAAATTAAGAAATAATGTTAGTAAATATGCTTTTTTCTATCTGAAAAATCTAAAAAAAAATTCATTTTAACATACATTCTAGTGTATAATCAGTTTCAGCAGACATCTTGGATATGCTCAGATCTTCAGTTGGCTGTTATGTCGATACCAAATGAATATTTCAAATCTGTAGTATCTTATCCTTTAACCGTTTTTCAAAATCTCATATTAAATAATAATCTTAGTTTTGATCTGAAGTGGCAAAATTAGGTAAAGCGTCACTAATTACAATGATGATAGAAACGACAGTTTTAAAAAAAAAATAGAATATATTCTAAGAAAGACTTCTAATTATTTCCTACATTTTTAAATTGAAATACAATATCAGTTATATGAAGAGAGTTTGTATTTTTACTACTTTGTCAGGCAGTATTGATTTAATAAGAAGTCAATGAGTGTATACTATACAAAGAATATTTATAATACATTATTATATATGAACATAACTAAAATTACAAAATGGCTAACAAAATAAACAGATAGGTTAGCACCATTTATGGTACAGTTGTACGTACCAAGGGCGTGATTTCAAATACATTTTTCTTTCGTAAATTTCCTGTTTTAAGACGTCTAGATCGACATTCTTTCTTCCATCATCTAAATCTATTTGATCTAGTGGTAGAATACCCCACCATTTACCTTGTGTTTTTCTGTAATAAATCTTATGACAAGCAAAAATAAATAGTAAGATCAACGCACATAAGTAACTTTGGAAAAACTTTTTAGCTCTATCACCACTATCTTTCCAACCGCCAATTGGCCATAATGCCACATAAAATTGTGCAACTAGAATTAAGACATTTATAATACCCGAATATATTGAACCCCAGATACCAACAGAACTTACAAATTCTAGTTCATCTAGAGATCTATTCTGTGCCTTCATAGCTAAACGGAATCTAACGTGTGATATGTTGATACTTAACCAAACAATACAAGTAGCTAAACCAGCAATAGCCATCAACCAATCAAAAACTTCTGACATAGAACTAGATTTAATTAAAAATGCTAAAAGCCCAAACAATGAGTTGATAATAATACCGGTTAATGGTCTACCTGCACGATCAATATATCCAAACCACCAAGGTAATAAGCCTTGATGCGCCATAGAACATAATGTTCTACTTGAGGCAAAAATACAGGAGTTACCTACACTTAAAATACTGATTAAGATAACCGCATTAACAATAGAAGGCAAAACTTTAATATGATGCAATTTAATAGCAATAACAAATGGGGAATTATCGACAGAAGAACCACCTAA
Source organism: Yueomyces sinensis (assembly GCA_030581855.1). Lineage (NCBI taxonomy): Eukaryota > Fungi > Ascomycota > Saccharomycetes > Saccharomycetales > Saccharomycetaceae > Yueomyces > Yueomyces sinensis. The sequence goes on from JAKTVU010000057.1 coordinate 5,641, forward strand.
TAAATTTTCATTTGTAAAAGGGACTAAGAAACCAACAAGAGTTAGAGAAACTAAGAAAAAGAATAAAATTCTCCAAAAAACTTGTTTAATTGCACTCGGTAATTCCTTTGCATCAGTTTCACCAGATGCTAAACATGTCATTTCAGTACCACCAAGAGAATAGGATGCAACAACCATGACAGATAAAACACCATGGAATCCATGTGCAAGGCACCCTGGATCATACCAATACTTAGCTCCGATGTATTCATGGTCGGGACCACCACCTGCAATCAAAATAATACATAATAGAATAAACCCACAGATTGTGATGACTTTTATAGTTGAAAAAACAAATTCTGCTTCACCAAACCCACGAACACCGAATAAATTAATGCTAACAATAGCAACGTAAAAGATTGCAACCCAAACAACAGGATCTATAGAGTCATTCCAATATTGTACAGTCATTGCAGATGAGATAATTTCCAAAGGCAAAACGAAAAACCATTGAAGAACATAAATTGTAGAAACAACAAAACTAATACTTGGATCTAAGAATCTTGTACTGTAATTAGCAAATGCACCAACTACGGGGAATCTGACAGTGATTTCACCTAAGCCATGAATCGTACCAATAATTTGAGATCCTGCAATCGACCACCCAATGATCAGCGCTAACGGACCCCCGGTAGCCAAAGCTTCTCCACTACCAACAAATAAACCAGTACCAATACTACCACCGATAGCAATCATGATCAAGTGTCTTGATTTTAAAGTTCTTTTTAAGTTGCTTGTATCGAAAGATCCATCAACTGGGGGTTTAAACGAATCAATAATTCTTTGAAAAATATTCCTCTTGGGTGGTTCTTCGTATTCAAAGGGAGTTATCGTTCTAGCATACTCACTAACAAATGTCTTTGCATCAATTGAATGTTCTTCGACAACTGGAGCTTTTGATTTAGATCCAAAGTACTCATCGGTCACTAGATACTCATCGTAACCAATTTTAGTTTCATCCATTGTTAATGTGTGTGAAAAAATAATAAAATTTTCCTATATAAAAAAAGAGTGACAATACAGTACTCTTTATATTAATAATACTCCTTGGTTAATTACAAGGGTTATTTCCATGAAGTTATGGGTCCTCATTGTCTTTAAAAGGTTTCGTTAATCGATGATATCCCATCAACTTTATTTATTACATTGTTTCAGCCTTACATAGCCCATATTCAGATCGATGAGCTTCGTAAAAAAATGTCAGTAAATAAAAGTTTGAGGAATGAAAAAGAAAATATTTGATTCTATTCAATATAATATTAAATACGATTTCAATATATCTGATAAGTTGGTAGTCAGAAAACTTTTTATAAAGTAAGTTTAATATTTAAAAAAAAAAAAATTATTACCTTAGTTGGTATTAGTCGCTTATGTAGTTATATCCCTAATTTTATATATGTTGAGATATTATACGATCTCAATGTTTCTTAACAACACCAGCAGAATCAGCTGCAGATAAAATGTAATTTTTATAGTCGTGAATGTTACCATCAAATCTTTTGACGGTACCTTCTTCCGAGACCCAGATTTCTTTACAGACACTATCAATAACAGAGATATCATGGGAAACCATTAAAACACCACCTGTGAAATTCTTTAAAGCGTCAATTAAGGCATCAATACCTGTAGTATCCAAATGATTGGAAGGTTCATCCAGAACTAGAATATGTGGATTATTTAAACATAATGCAGCAAAAGCAACACGAGACTTTTGACCACCGGAAAGTAATTCCATTCTTTGTAAACCTAATGTACCTGTTATACCGAAGGCACCTAAATGACGTCTATATTCTTCATCGTTCTTACCTGGGAAAGTCTTGGACATCCAATCAACAGCTGAAGTAGTTAAATCCATAGAATCGACATGATGTTGTGTAAAATAACCAATACGAAGTCTACCATTTGATTGAACGAAACCTTTGGTAGGTCTTAATTGATCCATCATAACTTTTAATAATGTTGTCTTACCACAACCATTAGCACCGACAAGTGCAATTCTTGAATCCATTTGAATATCTAAACTAACATCATTTAATAATAAATTATTTTCATCATAACCAAAATAGACATCTTGTAATTGAATAATTGGTGGTGATAATTTTTCACATTCTGGGAAACTGAAATGAATACTTTTATCTTGTTCTGGTGGTTCTAATACTGGTAATTTTTCTAATTTCTTTATTCTAGATTGTGCTTCAGAAGATTTGGCAGCATTATATCTAAATTTATCAATAAATTCTTGTAAATGTTTTCTGTATGCCATTTGGTTATCATATTCTCTTTGGGCATTCTTTCTACGTTCTTCCTTAGTAGCATAGAAAGTATCGAAATCTTGACCTCTATAATAATCTAATCTCTCATTATGTTGATGAATAATATCAGTAGCAACTTCATTTAAAAATGCACGATCATGGGATACGACCAATAAGGTAGATGGGTAAGATTTCAAATATTCTGATAAGTATGCAATAGATGGGACATCCAACATATTGGAAGGTTCATCTAATAATAATAAATCTGGTTGACAAAATAAAGCTCTTGCTAATGATAATCTCATTCTCCAACCACCAGAGAAGGAGTTAGTTGGTTTTTGTTGAGCTTCTTTACTGAAACCTAAACCGAATAAAATTGATGCAGCCTTTGATTCAGCTTTATCAGATTCCATATCAACTAATTTTTCAGCAATTTGTTGTAAATGATTATCTAAATCTTCACGTTCATTATCTAATTTTTTAATTTCTAAAGAATCTTCATCGAATTCACTTCTTAATTTTTCAATTTCTGCTAATCTTTCATTAATTTTTGTTTCTTCATGCATTAATTGTTTTCTCCAAACATCAGCATCTAAAACACTTTGTAAAGCCAAAGTTTCATCACCTCTCAATTCTTGCTCAACATGTAAAATAGAAATATGTTTTGGAACATTTAATTCTCTTCTAGATAAAGCTCTTAATAAAGTAGATTTACCGATACCATTTTGACCGACTAAACCATATCTATGACCGAAACTTAAAGTTAATTGAGCATCAGATAAAATTCTTTGACCATCACCGACGTAAAGATCGAAAGTATCAATTTTAATATCTTTTGATTTACCAGCACCAGAACCGAAATCTAATGGATTGATCTTTAAGAAGAAAGAATCATAATCTTCATCTTTTTTACCATTAATTAATTTGGAAGCTTCATATTTAACGAATTTATTATTTCTTTTAGCAACTTTTTTGGCAATTTTTTGTTCAGCTTTAGCTAATTTCTTCAAATCAACACGAGTTTCCATATTACGACCTGCATGTTCAATATCACCACCAGATAATAAATTTAAAGAAGTATTGATATCGACCTTATCGTTATAACTTTTCAATACATTAATATCTAATAATCTCTTGGAAGTATCACCTGTAACTTCTAATTTAGCCTTATTTTCATTTAATTGTAATGATAATCTTTCATTCATATCTTTAGCTAAATTATCAATTTTATCCTGTGAAGCACCGGCATTTAATAATAAACCAGCTACAAAATTAATTTCAGAATCTAAATCTAATTGTTTACTTTGAACTGCATCGTAAGTGATGGTTGATAAATGGTTAAAATAACCAACTGCATAATCAGTGATGATTGGATCAACAGATGGAACTGCTTTACGAACTTGGGCCCCAATTGTAGACATTTTCTTTCAATATGAACTGTTCTTCTTCAAAAAATAGAATCTAAACTATACTAACAATGTAAAAATATTTGTTTATAAAACTATCTAAATTTTCGTATATATTCTTTTTTTCAAGATTTTTTTTTTTCATTTCAAATCCAAAGGCATCTTTAGCGATGGGACGGTTCGATCGAAAATATTAAATATTATTTATTGTAAATATATATAGATGGATACGAATAACTGTCGTAGAGAATAACAAATAATCATAGATTCGAAGTATTTAATATCTTGATATCATTCGATAATAATAGTAATAATACATGAACCATGTATCTTGTGATAATCATAAGAGAAAAATTAGAAATTGGTATATTAATATTAGAATTGTTGATTTATTTCTATCTTTCTTGAGGAAAAAAACAATTAGAATTCAGTTTATTTGTTCATCTAAATCGCTTATTTTATTTCATTTTTACATGTGTTATTTGGTTTAATGGCCTGACCATTGAATAGTCTTCAAATCAATACCTTCTTGAACCATTTCCCATAATGGTGATAATTCTCTTAAACTATCTACACGTTCTTTAACAGCGTTGATAACATAGTCTACTTCTTCTTCAGTTGTGAATCTACCAATACCGAATCTTATGGAAGAATGTGCTAAATCATCATCTTTACCTAAAGCGTGTAACACATAAGAAGGTTCTAATGATGCGGAAGTACAAGCAGAACCTGAAGAAAGAGCAATATCACGTAAAGCCATTAATAGGGATTCACCTTCGACATAAGAGAAAGATACGTTAACACAACCTGGATATCTTTGATATTTGGAACCATTTAGAGAAGTATGTTTGATTGATAATAAACCATCCATTAAACGTTTTGATAAATAATCAATATGATTTTTATCGAAATCTCTTTCTTGTAACATAATTCTTGCAGCTTCACCGAATCCTGCGACTAAAGGAGGAGCTAAAGTACCGGATCGTATACCTCTCTCTTGACCACCACCTGATAATAGAGGTTCTAATCTAACCCTTGGACGTCTACGAACGTATAAAGCACCGATACCCTTTGGACCATAAATTTTATGTGATGAAATTGACATAATATCAATATTCATATTGTCAACATCTAATGGAATTTTACCAAAAGCTTGAGCTGCATCAGTATGGAAAAAGATTTTATTCTCTCTACAAATTTTACCAATTTCAGAAATTGGTTGAATAACACCAATTTCATTATTAACAGACATTACAGATATCAAACAAGTCTGTGGAGTGATTGCATTCTTCAATTCATTTAAATCTATTAAACCATTTGAATCAACAGGTAAAAAGGTAACTTTAAACCCTTCATTAATTAGGGATCTTGCGGCTTCAAGGACACATTTATGTTCTGTTTGAGTAGTAATGATATGATTCTTACTTTTTTTATAAAATCTAGCTACACCTTTAATAGCAGTATTATTAGATTCAGTAGCACCACTAGTAAAGATGATCTCCTTTGGGGAAGCACCAATCAATTTTGCAACATGTTCTCTTGCTGTCTCCACTTGATTGTTTGTTTCCCAACCGTAAGAATGAGTATTGGAATGAGGATTACCATACAGACCTGTGTAGAACTTCAGCATGGTGTCAAGCACCCTAGGATCTGTTGGCGTAGTAGCCTGCATATCCAGATAGATAGGTCTTGTACCATGGTTCTTATCCTCCACGTAAGCATGGTGTAGAACGGGAGAAGTAGAAGACCTGATCTCTGTCTGTTGGATGGCAGCAGCCTGTGTATCTGTGTGGGTCTGCAGCGAGATACCGTCTGAGGCTTTGGGGATAATTACCTTCTTGGCAGTGGCAGCAGCGGACCTTGCATAGTACCTTGCGAACGTGTTGCGTGCGACGAGTCTTAGCATAATGTGTGTTTATCAGTGTTGGAGTAGCTACTTTTATGCAATACAAACTACGAATCTAATTAAATATAATAATTCAATATCTTTTAAAATATATAATAAAGCTATCAGCTCATCAACAGCAGGAAATCCTTTATCTGCGGTATTAGTAACGGCAGCCGAAACGGGGTGCAGTATACAGTGCGGTGCAGAGGTGCACACCACCAATAAACTCAATATTACAAGTAATAATGCCAAATTAAATACTGAATAACCAGTGATATTGACCTTATAATAAAAGATGGTATTAGGAGTTTCTCAGGTAGATATTAGTTATCTTTTATGTGTTTTGTATGGTCTCTGTTGAAAGAGTCATCTTGAGATGATTCAAGATCGATGGTGAAAAATACTATTTTCAAGAAAAATTACTATCAAAACCATCTCTAATTGTGTAAATGATGACATAGATGTAGATATATATATATATATATTAGTGCATATTAGAATGTTATTTGTAGTCAATTCCCTCTCTTGATACAGTCCCATATCACCCTATCCTCTCTTTATTATGCATACATCCACTGCTTTGATCAGTGGTGGTTTGGCTGGTACAGCTACAGATACTTTGTTATTTCCATTAGACACATTACGTACAAGATTGCAATCCTCTACTGTCACATTTTCAAGAAGATCACTTTCACAATTATTTAAAAATCTATATAGAGGTTTACCTAGTGTTATAGCGGCAAGTGCACCATCAGCAGCATTATTTTTCACTTCTTATGAATATTCAAAGAGAAATTTATATTTTTTAAATGATACTGCAAAACATATGTTATCTGCTAGTATTGGTGAAATGGTAGCTTGTTTAATTCGTGTACCATCAGAAGTTATTAAACAACATTCACAAGTTAATATTGAACAAAAAAGTACTATATATATTTTAAAAAAATTAATTAATGATAATGGTCCATTTGTATTATATCGTGGTTATTTAACAGCATTGACTCGTGAAATACCATTCACTTGTATTCAATTCCCTCTTTTTGAATATTTTAAGAAACAAAATTTTATTACTTCTAATTCAAATAATGCAGCTATATCAGGTGCAATGGCTGGTTCTATAGCTGGTTGTATTACAACTCCATTAGATTTTTTAAAGACAAATATAGTATTATCTGGTAATCCTGCAAAGAAAATTATTATAGAAGTTTGGAGAAAAAATGGTTTTTCAGGTTTTTGGAAAGGTGTTGTACCAAGAACTCTTTGGATTGGTATTGGTGGTTCAATATTTTTGGGTTGTTATGATACAGTTGCAAATTTTATTGAACCTTTAGAATAGAAGAATTATGGTTAACCCCTTTTTGATATTAATATTTTTTTACCAACTTGTTTTCTTCTTGTATATTTCATCAAAAAATTCTTAATTTTAATATTTTTATTATGTGATAATATATCATCAATAAATGGTAATATATCATCTTCATTCCAAATATTTTGAAATTCAAATAAATAATTAAATCTAGTCTTTGGATCAATTGGTAATACACTCCTATCAATAAATAAAATACTTGATTCTTTTGGTCTACAATAATTACCCTTTAATATATCAATTTCAATTGATATTTCAAAAAATGGTGGAAATTCTGATCTCCATGATTGTAAAAATTCTAATATATTAATCTCTTTCATTGCAAATTTTTTTAATGCTATTATACCATACCATTTTGAAATATTATCTTTATCTAATTTCCAAAATATATTTTTATCAACTTCGACAATTTTATTACAAAATTTATGTATAATTGTATTAAAAACTTGTTTATTATCCTCACATGAATCATCTTTATAAATAGCTTCAATAGCATCAATTTCTTTAAATTTATCTAAATCAATATTATAAGCTAATAAACTCATAATAAATAAATTTAATAACCTAGTTGTATAATTATTTGATAAAATAAAACAATAATTATCTATAATACAACCATTCATTTTATTAAATAAACTTTTACCTTCATTATATGAACATGGTGAATTTTTTATTAAATTATCAAATGTTATAGTTTTAATAGTATCATAAGAATCAAATGAATTTAAAATTGGTACTCTTGATATATCTAAAGTTGGATTTTCAATTAATGCAGGTTCTAATTCAAAAGTAGTATTAGCATATGATATAATTGAATAATCATTTTCATTACTACTATCTGAATTTGAATTAAATTGTTTTAGATGTAATACACTATTAGAATGATCATTTTGTCTAATTGACCAAGTCTTATCATTTGAGCATAATACAATTGTAGGTTGGCCTTCTTTGAACATCAAAGGTTCATTTGATTTAACAGCTTCTAATAAATCCGGTGGTAATTGAATCAATTTATAAGCTGGATCATTGGTTAGATAAGAATATAATTGAGGCATAATGTGAAGTAAAGAGAGAGAGGTATTGTCTATTTTTATTTTTCACTCACTTCCTATATTTATTTATATATTTATTAATTTTTTTCATAGCTCATCACTATTATTATTTAATATTGAATAACTATATATCTCTTTATTTAATAAGACGCGTCTTAGAGTCTAACGTGTTTTAAAGTGTAAAAGGTAAGAAAAGGTTATAATTCAAGGTGCATTGTATAAATATCTATATTTTGAATCAATAATGAGTGTTATTTTGGAATATTATACTCCAATATTCAATATTTATAATTTATCAAATATTTAAAGATGCCATGTGGATTCGAACACTAGAATTGTAAAACTACTAATATTTTCTCCCTGATAATAATGAAATTTGAAAAGAATGTTTAAAAGATCCAAATAAATCTTTTGTGAGATCAGATCTGAAAGAATCTTTTAGCAAGATTTCTCATCAGATTATCAAGATAAGATCTTATAAGAGAGATCTAAGTCTCTACATTTCTTGGAGGACCACGTTATTATTAGAAACACTCCAAGATCTCTATATATATTTCTCTTAAAATTATATAATTTTTTAAATAAATAGCAAGAAGCATATGTTAATTAGAGTGCGATTAGTACTTTACATGACACATAGTTAAAGTGTATTAGTAAGCATATTAGCGTATTTCCTTCTCTCTTTTCTTCCACTTGACAGTTTTTTTGAGGATGCAAAAGGCTGTGCTTTTTGTTGTTGTTTTTGCCCACAAATTACTCCACTTTCTTTGACTTTTTGACCCAAAAATAGAAACAATCATCTCGAAGTTTGTTTGTCATCCAGCCTCTCTCTTCCCCGCAGTTGAAAGTTTATATTCGATCTTGATTGACAGAATTTGAATATATATATAAATATCCTGTATTGTTGTTTAGTAGATCTTTCTTAATATCACTTGAATTTTGAAAAAAAAAAAAAAGAATTGATATTATTTGAAACCTCCTGAAAACCCTTTGTTTTAAATAATAATGAATATTGTCGTCTTATCTGGTGGTACTGCTACTAATTCTTTAACAGAATGTTTTACAAATTTAACTTTATCAAAAAATCATCAATTAACTTATATTTTACCAATATCAGATAATGGTGGTTCAACAAGTGAGATTTTAAGGGTTATTGGTGGACCTGCAATTGGTGATATAAGATCAAGAATTGTAAGATTATTAAATGATGAACAATTATCACAATTTTTTTCATTTAGATTAACTGATGATCCAATTGAAGCTAAAATTCAATGGAATATGATTGTTGAAGGTTCACATGAAATTTGGAATAATATTTCAATTGAAAAAAAGGAAATGTGTAGATCATTTATTATTCATATTCAAAGTGAATTATTAAAAAAGACTAGACATTCAAATCCATTTAAATATGAGAAAGCATCAATTGGTAATTTATTTTTAACAGGTGCTAGATTATTTATGGGATCATTAGATGCTGCTATTGAATTAATGATGAGAATTGGTAGATGTGATCCATTATTAAAAATTATGCCTTGTGTTAGTACTAACCATACATATCATATTTCTGCATTATTAAAAAATGGTGAAGTTATTACTGGCCAATCACAAATTTCACATCCATCAAAAAGGAATAAAATTGATTCAAAATCTACGACAAATTCATCTTCAATTCAAGTAACATCATCAGAATCATCATTTACAACTACTACTAGCAGTAGATTATTATCAAATGATGGTATATTTTATCATTTATCAAATTCTCATGAAGATTCAATTTTATCAGAGAATGAACATTTATTTGATGATGCAGAAGATGAAATTGAAGAAGATGAATTTGCAAATCCTACAACTATTTTACCTGAACTTAAAGCATCACAATTACATTTTGATAAAATTGATGATGGTGATATGTTACCTGCAGCTGTTAAAAGAATCTTATATATTAATCCATATGGTGAAGAGATTAAACCAAATGGTAATGTTAGAGCTTTAACAAGAATGAAAAATGCAGATATTATCGTTTATTCAATTGGTTCATTATTAACTAGTTTATTACCAATTGTAATTTTAGGTAATATCGCTAAATGTATATCTGAAAGAAATTCAACTAAAAAAGTTTTATTAATTAATAATAAATATGATAGAGAATCATTTGGTTTAGATGGTGTAAGATATATTAAATTAATTGTTGATAGTATGAGAAAAGCATTAAGAAAATTTGACAAATCAAAAAATAATAATAATAAGATGCCTATGAATATTTTAGATCAAGAACAACAATGTCGTATACCATGGAATACATTTATTACAGATATAATTTATTTAGATAAAGGTGAGATTAAAATTGATGAAAATTTCATGGCTAAACGTGGTATTAGATGTCACTCAATTAAAGATGCTAAATTAATGACTAATGAGAAACTTGAACAGATATTGAATGAGATAAATTCATCAAATTGAAAGAAAAAAAATTATAAATGACATAGGAATGCTACAATAAGGTAATACTTTTTTAATATTTTTTATGTCCATTTTCATGACGTTTATAATTGTCAGCTTTGGCACGCGTCGTATTATAAGATCTTAAAAGGATGGAAAAAAAATGGCATACTCATATTAATTAAAGGAATAAAAGATGATGTATCTGTGGATCTGCAAGAAAATATTTTCTAGAATGAATGATTAATTGTCTTGGAAATAAAATAATGAGGGGAAAATTGTAGATTGGAAATTAGAAGAGATTTCAATCAACAATTTGTATAAAAAACAATCAAAAATATTTATTCATTAATTTTCATCTTCTTCTTATTTAAAATATTTATTGTAATATTGGCATTATATATAGGAAAATACTACATATAATCAAAGATTTACCTCAAACAATGAAAGGCAATATTTTAAAAATTTTAATCTGTTTAATATATTTTAATAAGATTTTATGTCATCCAGCGGTAATTGACAATAATAATAATAATAATAAATATAATAAGTATCGTAATTATATTGATGAAAATAAAGATGTTGATTCATTTAATGAAGAAGAAATTGAATTTATTGATACGATTGAGAATATAGTTGAAACTGAAGTAGTACCAGTTCCAAGGGTATATCAATATATATTAATTAAATTAAGAGAAAAAATTAATCAAGTATTAGGTAAAGAAGAAGAAATACATATCTTCCCAATTGAAGAGATTGAAGATTTAATTAATTATGATTATTCAATAAACGAAAACGATGATCCAAGAGTAATATATGAAGAATGGGTTAAAAAGCATAAAGATAGTATTGAAAGAGAATATCCAAATGGTAAATTAATTGAAGAAGAATTAAAAGAGATGGAAGAATTTGAGAAAAAATTAGAAGAAGATGCAAGAAAGAATTGGTATATTAGTGGTATTGAAGTTAAATTAGCGACACAAGATACATGGGAAAAATTATTAAATAATTTAATTTTAATGTATCCAAGTTTAGAAAAATTTAAAAATTGGATAAGTGAAACAGATCCAGTAATTTGGACATTTGAATTAGGTGAGACGAATATATTTGAAGATTTATTTTAAAAAATTTGTATGTATTTATGTAATATGTGTTTAATAATTAATTAATTAACGTTGTATTGGAATATTATTATTATTATTATATTATATATAAAAGTTACTTACAATTATTATTAACGAAAAAACTCATTGTCTTTGGTATTGAATTTTTCTTTATCTTTTTGTTCTTTTTCTTCTTCTTTTCACAATTTTTTAAATGTTTTTTCAAATCATTATTATTATCAAAGAAATTAGAACATGAATTACAATTAACACTTATTAAATTATTTTTAATTATTTTATTTTTTTTTTTAGTCTTTTTAACAATACAATTATTTGAAGGTGATAATGATGTAATATTATTATGATTTGATAAAAATAAATCACCATTTGAATTTTTTTCTAAATAATCATTAATATGGCCATGTCTTTTATGATATTTCAAACCATTTTGATTTTTATATTTTTTATGACAATTAATAATTGGACAAATAAATGGTTTATCATTATTTTTAATTTTATTAGCTTCATCAATTGAAATTTGTATATCTTTTGAATTTTGTATTGGTTTAAATAAAGATTTATAAGACTTAGAGTTATTTAATTGAAATGGATTAATTAATAATGTGTTGATAGTATAAGGTGATGAATTTGATAGTAGTAAATTTGTAGTAGTAATAGAATTTTGTGGTGTAATAGGTAAATTAGTATTGGGGAATAATTCATTTAAAGAGATACTACTATTAGTTGTATTATTATTATTATTATTAAATGGAATAATTAATTTTGGTTTAAATTTCTTCTTTAAATTATTATTATTAATTAAATATGAATTCCAATGAAATAATTCATAATGTGATAATAAATCATTTAAATTAGTTAAAATTTCATTACAACATATAAAGTCTTTACAAAATAATACCTTAGTTGTATTGGAATAGCAATTATTATTATTTATTGGTGGTAATGAAGAGAATGAAATATTATTAAAATCATTAAAATCGTTGTAGTTGTTGTTATTATTAATATTATTTGTGTCATCATCAAGAAAATTTGAATCAAAGGAAGAATTGTTTGAATGCATTAGCAAAAGATAGTGTTATGAGTGTGTATATAATTATATGTAAATATTTATGAATAATATTAATAGCAAAGAATATTTTAGTATATTAAATATATTTAGTTTATATGTTTATATGTTTAATTAATTAATTGTAGTAAGTTAATTGTAATAGCAAAAGTAATAGATAATATAGCAAATTGTAGTATTAGTATCAATAGTTTATAATATATTATAATATAATATAATGTAAAATAATATTAATTAAAGCCAATTTAAAGTACTAATAAAATACCAATACTGTTATTATTAGTGTCACTCTTTTTAATCCATATTATAATCACTATATATTAGTCTTTCGTATCAAATAACATACTATAACACACAGTATAATACTATAAATCATTTTGCATATAATAATAATAATAGAAAAGAGTGATCAATATAATGATAAATTTAGTATTCTTTTGTGTAATAATTTATTGGTATTACCTATTATAGAGATAATTGAGCAGACACACGGCGCTAACAACCGTGTGCAATTTACCCAGCCTTCTCGTCGATGATGATAAAAACACGCTTCCTATCTTTCTTCTAAACACCGTTAATACTCAGCTGACAATAATAATAATAATACTGTACGATTTGTTGTTTGCGTTGGTGCTACTCTCCTTGTTCCCAAAGTGGTAATCAATAACAATAAAAATTAATGACCATTTTTCAAATTTTAATTTCAAAGAGATCTCAAAGCAAATTTTTAATCTGAGATTAATTTGACGTCATCAGTTTTATTAGAATGTCATTAAATATTTAAATATATAACAGCATCATGCATAGTAAGGCTGAGCCTCATTCACACCCCTTCTATTGTCAATACACTATTATTGATTGCCACTGGATATATAAATATACCGGTATTATCATTATTATTAATATTAATATTATATTCCATAGACTGCGTCTATTGTTTCACGGTGTTTAGTAAGCAGCAACAACAACACGGCATATAACTAAGTCGCTTGTTATTATTATATATATAATAACACTTGCCAAATAAGAAAAAAAATTTCATTGTTTTATTAAAAAACACTAATACAATATATTAAAGACACTCAGAGACATTATTATTACTATAGACTTCGTATCATTATTGTAGACTTCACATTCTCATTATTATTAACCTCATACTATAATGACAGATACTATTAAGCCTATTAATAGACGGCATACTCTAATTAGATTGAAACATGACCAATCTACTATAACAACAAGTACTTCTAAATCATCAAAACAACGTTCTATTTCTTCTTCTACACAACAAAATATTGATTCTAATTCTAAAATACGAAACTTTTCTATTTCATCTGAGAATACTGACAAGAGATTTGTTGTTTATGATGATGGTACTCATTCACATTATCTTAAATGTATTAAAAGACAAGAAAAATTAACTAATATTATTAAAAATATGATTAATAATAATAATGAAAAAAAGAAAAAAGATAATGCTGTCTCTGCTTTACCTGATATTATTGGTTCATCACCTCCTTCTTTAATGACAGATTTATTATTAAGACAGCAACAAGTTAATGATACTACTAGTAGTAGTGGTATTGATAACTCTGATTCATTCAATACTGCTAAACTTTATAATTCTTCTATGTCATTCTCACAGAAATATGGTTCTTGTCATGAAATTATAGGTAAAGGTTCTTTCGGTGTTGTAAGAATTTGTCAATCTAAATCTGATAAAGATAAACTTTATGCAGTTAAAGAATTTAAACATAAAAATAATGAACCTACTGAAAAATATTCAAAAAGGTTAACTTCAGAATTTTGTATTTCTTCCTCTTTAAATCATATTAATATTATTAAAACTTTAGATTTATTTCAAGATTCAAATAATGATTTTTTCCAAGTTATGGAATTTTGTAAAGGTGGTGATTTATTCTCCTTAATTGTAACATCAGGTAAATTAGAATATCAAGAAGCTGATTGTTTCTTTAAACAATTGATTAAAGGTGTAGTTTATATGCATGAAATGGGTGTATGTCATCGTGATTTAAAACCCGAAAATATAATGTTAACTTCAAATGGTTGTTTGAAAATTGTAGATTTTGGTAATAGTGAATGCTTTAAAATGGCTTGGGAAAAAAATATTCATTTAATTGGTGGTATTTGTGGTTCAAGTCCATATATTGCACCAGAAGAATATTTAAAAAATGAATTTGATCCAAGGCCAGTTGATATTTGGGCTTGTGGTATTATTTATATGGCAATGAGAACTGGTAAACAATTATGGAATTTAGCTAAAAAAAATGATGATAAATTATTTAATTGTTATTTAAAAGAGAGAAAATGTCAAAATGGTTATCAACCAATTGAAAATTTAAAAAGAGCTAGATGTAGAAATGTTATTTATTCAATGTTAGATCCTGTACCACATAGAAGAATTAATGGTAAACAAATTTTAAATTCTGAATGGGTTAGAGAAATTAAATGTTGTAATACTTCTACTTCTTCTTCATCTATTGATAATAATAAAAAGATTAATTTAATTTAAATTCTTTATTTATATACCTAGTTTTTCCATCTCATTTATATATTCATCAACCATACCTAATCTATTACTACTAATACTATTATTATTATTATTCTCTTCACACTTCTTGTGATTCATCCAATAATCTTCAACACTATTACTTAATTTAAAATATCCATCACTACAAAATCTTAAATTAATTAATTTAATACTATCAAAACTAGGTTTAAAATATTCATCACTTAGTTCAATTATATCAAATAATTCTTCCTTAATTTCATTATTCAATATTTGATAGATTTCTTTAGATTTTTTTAATTCATATTCTAATTTTTCAAATTTAATCATTTCTTCACTACTTACTATTTTTTTCTTATTATTATAACGACGTATCTTAGCTGTATTTACTTCATAATCTTGTCTCTTATGATCCCTTTTCTTAATATTCATATCAATCTCTTTACAATACTCTTCTATCTTATTAATTGGTTCAATTACACTCTTGTCATATGGTTCTTTCAATTCATTTATATATCCTTCACTTATATCTTTTAATATATTATTATACATTATTGAAAAATTATTGTCACCACTTGCATATATTTTATTACTAATTTCAATTATATTAATTTGTGATTTAATTATTTCATCTAATGAATATATATATTTTTTACTACTTTTATTTATTTTTTCAAAATTTTTTTTAAATTTTTTATAATTTTCATATTCTTTATTAAATTCTTCATCATTTGTTTTATCAATATTTTTAACTAATATAATATTATTACTAGCTCTATTGATAGCTTTTTTAAAACCATTCCAACTCATTATTATTATTGTTGTTTTAATATTTTTTACTAGATCTTCTTTTTTTAGTTAATTGATCTCATATTGACTAGTTGTATTTATATATATTTCTCTCCTCGTATTATGTTTGAAACGTTCTTGAAACATTTAGCCGCCTTTTAATTTTTATTGATATAACACAGGAAATAATTGTTATATATCATATATTATTGAAAAAAAAAACTAAAATTATTATTATTAATGATTAAAATATTATTCTAAATTATATTATTATTAAAAAAGAGTGATGAGATATAAAGAGAGAATGAAAAAAAAAATTGTTTATTAATTATTGATTATTTGATTGTTTATTCTTTTGATTTAATAAAAGTGAAACTATTCATATTTATCACCTGCAAATGGTTCCCAACCAAGATGTTTTTCATTAGTTGGTAATTCCATTGATCTTATAACAAAGTATGAATTATTTTTATCCGTCAAACCTGCAAATGCATTATACCATGCTATAAATGCAACAATTACACCAAGTATACCACCTGCTCTAGTAACACCAGGACTATTACAAAAATTTCCTAAACTTAATAATAAAAATGTTATACCTAATAAGAAAAATAATGCAAAAAATGCAACTGTTGACTTCATTGTACAAACTGCAAGACCAAATGTGAAAATACACCAACCTAATAAATAAATTGCTAATGCATTATCAAATTCTCTTGGATGATCCTTAAATGCATCTTGTATACCAAACCATGGAATAAATATTGAACCAAAACTCATCCAAAAACCACCATATGAACATAATGCTGTTGCACCAAATGTATTTTCTAATGCTAATTCCCAAACACCAGCTATAATTTGAACAAATCCACCATAAAATATAGCAGGTCCAACAACCATATTTGGTATATTAACATGTTTAACTCTTGCATTATAAAATGAAAGACAAAATGTTGTAAATGCAAAAGCTGATAAACCTAATGGAACTGGATTACCAAATTTATGTACTGTTGGTGGTGCTAAACCTGGAACTAATGTACCACCATGAGCACGACGTAATTCAGATTTTAAATATCTTCTTGTACCAAATACTTTATAATCTTTATTTTTACGTCCTTTATGAATTCTTTCACCACATAATACATGTGAATCATCTAAACCATCATGAGTATATTCTGTTACTGGTACAGCTTCATCATCATCGTCGAAATCATCACTACTATCTGTAAAAATAGGGAAAATATTAGATCCATTATGTGAACCTCTTGAACGTCTTCTACCAAAACTTACACTTTTTCTTATATTATTAAAATGGAAACCTGATTGTTGTTGATCTGGATATACTCTTTTCTTTCTTTTCTTTTTAGTATTTACTTGATTACTATTATTAGGACTAATTGCTGAAGTGCTTCTTTGTGTTCTATTATTACTCAAAGTTTCTTCATCTTTAAAATCATCTTCTTCATCAATGTCATCGGTTGTAGGTAAAGAATCCTCAGATTCTGTCTCTTGTGATACATTTCTCGATGGTACACTCAAATGGTCTACAGAATGACCGTCATGTTGAGATGCAGTATGTGAGTTATCTGGATGAAAAGTGGGACTATTTTCAAGATCCATAACTGTTTTATTGGTATTATTTTATTGTATTTATGTTTTATTATAATTGTAAACTACAAAAGTAGTAGGAAACAAAGAATGTTGTTGCTCGATAATTATCAAGGTTTTTTGTTGTAATGGTTTGTATTATTACAATATCAAACAAATCTAAAGAATTTTAACAAGATTTTTTTTTTCTTTCAAGATCTAGAGATGCTCGATGAGAAGATAATAAACACACACTACTTATTGGAAGGGGTACTCACTATCCCAAGTGTATATATTCAAAAATAAACCTCGTAGATTAAATTAAAAAAAAATAAGGAAAATCGGTTCAAATTATATCGACTACCGACAAAGAACCCATCGTAGATAATATCAATCGGTAGCGAAGAATAATTATTTGAATTCAAGTATATAAATGGCAACTGAATAATCAGTGTCGGAGCTCTCGCTCACCCTTAGTCACTACGTAAAATTCGTGTCTCACAATTGTAGTAGACCTGTATATTTCACTTTCAAAAGCCGTTTCTAGGAGCTCCTGTCAAGAAGAGGCTGAAATAAAATAAAATAAAAGATCATTGGTTGGCCCCTGGTTTGTTATTGCAATTTCCTAAAAAGGTTGAATTTTTCACTCCTGTAAAATTGTCATATTTTTAATATTTTATTTACCGAAAAATGGGAATTTAACAAATTTAACTGTTTATCAACAATTCTTAAAATGATGAGATGTCAATAAAATTTATCAATAAATCATCGGAATTCAGAATATCAGACATTTCGATATTTAATATGATATCAGCGGCACAACAATATGTCGAGACTATACATTAGTTAATATTTGTAATTGTATCGTTTATATTGTAGTGAAATTCAACCAATAGTGTAGATTTGATAGGAAGTGTCAGAAAAAAATTAGTTTTGGTAGAGATATTTTGGATTATTGAAATACAAAACTCAAAGTATTAATGTATTGTAAATTATTTTTGAATTTGTGAGTAATACCTTCAGAAATATGCTTGAATCTATTTGTAGTTATAGATGTAGAGTTTCTAATAATGTATGACAATTCTTGATAATCTATAAAAAAAAGGTATACAGGGAAAACCTATTATCTTGTGAAAAATTAAGGGTTTTCTTTCTTTATCTATAATATTATATATATATAAAATTAATACCTCTATTTATCTTTTATCAAAGTTATTTTAGTACATTTACAGGATTTATATTAGAAATTTCTAATTATAATATTATTTTGCAACGTATTGTTTAAAAAGAATTACCTAATTATTTTATAGGAAAATATAAATATAAGAAACTAAACTAAATAAATATTTGAAAATCAATTGAAAGTATACGTAGAGTATAAAAAGTCACCCCAAAAGTGTGTGATATGGTATGATTTGGTATCAAGTAAGATATTCACTTTTAATAATTTTTGCTTTTTTTCATAACTATTTTTTAATATAAACCACTTGCTCTATGGCTATTAAAATTTACTAACATATTAATAATTATCCCAAACTTATTTTAAAGTTAAAATAAGTTTGATATAATTCAAATAGAGCTTGTAATTCAAGATAATATAATTTGTATTACATGCACAAACCTGAATCATTACACAATCTGTAAAATTCGAAATTTCAACAATTAAATAAGACTCCGTGGCCAAGCTGGTTAAGGCGTGCGACTGTTAATCGCAAGATCGAGAGTTCAATCCTCTCCGGGGTCGTTTAATTTTTGCGATTTCTGGTATGGCAAATCCGGGTAACAGTTACATTTTTACAATAATAAGAATAATAATACGTAAATGTTAGATAGTAGTCAGTATTAGTAGAATATTACAAGTTATTTTTTTTATTTAATCTTATTTTAAATATTCCGAAATTAAACTAGTTGTTTTTAAACTAACTTACATTTTTGTTTTTGTTAAAATTTAAATACTTGCGTGTATATATATAATTAACCAAAATAAAATATAATTCTATATCAATAAAATGAATGCTAAATGAGGAAAAGAAAATAAAGGAATAAGTTTAGTAAAAAAAAAAATATGAAGATTTCTAATAATTTTCTATATTGTTAAAAAAAAAAGGTAATTTCAATAATTGTTATTAATGTAGTGTCAAAATATATGCATAAACCAAGTAAGTGACAAAAAAAAATAAATAAAAAACTGAGAACGAGACTAACAACAATAATAACAAATAAAAAATGAGAATATGCAATTTATTTATTTTTTCTTTTTTTTTTAAGTTTTTTTTTAAAGTAGTAAGTATGTCAATCAAAGTGACAAAAAATGATGTACAACAAAAAAATTTATGATGAAAAAAAATGATGACAGTATTTATATGCAAAGTAAAATAAAATATTATTTTACTGAAAATTTAATTTTTTTTTTTATGATGATGATGATTTAGAATTTTGAGTTTCTGATGCAATAAATTTAGCAACTTCTGAAGAATAATTTAAAAATTGTAAAGTAAAATTTTTGCAAAAAAACCATGGTATTGAATTTGCAGTTGATTTTAATATAATATCTTCAATAGTACCTTCTAAGAATCTAGCTAAATGAAACATTAATTTATCAGTATTACCTTCACTTTTTTCGGAGAAGAATTCAGATAATATTTTTGAATAATTATTAATTGCAGTTTGTTCAATATCAAAATTATTTGAATCATTATCAATCGAAATTGAATCAAGCATATTCAAAATTTGTGTTTTAACCAAATCTTTAACTAATCTCATAATACCTAAAGAATCAATTGGAGTAACAGTTTCACAAATATCATCAAAATCTACTAAATTTGACCAATCTTCTTTCATACTAATTTTATTATTATTTATATTTCTTGATAAATTCTTAGAAACTTTTAATAATTTTGATAATTTTTTTAATAATTTTGAAAAATGACCAGCAATTTCTAATTTTTTAGTAACAATTGGTACAGGTAAATCAATAATTGATTTTGATACTAATAAAAAATAATTTTTTGAAAAATCTTCTAATTTATCTAATGTTGAATCTGATATAGTATTTGCTGAAATTACTAATTTTGATAAAAATTGAATTAAAGCTGTATGTGTAATTAAATCACATTGATAAATCCAATCATATAATTGTTCAGATATGAATAAATTATACATTTGTGGTGAAACTGAACCTGAATTAAAAATTGATAAACATTTTGGAATTTCATCAAGTCTTAAAAATTCAATATTTTCAAATAAAGTATTACAATAAACGAAATATAATGATTCTAATGAAGAAATAATATCAGAATCGGTATCATTTGATAAAAGTTGTCTTGGAATTGGTGGAAATTTTAAAGAGAAGGAAGATTTATTATTAATTTCATCAGTAAATAATCTTTTAAACATTTCAATTTCATTTGGTATTATTATCGAAGAATTTCTTGTAGTAATATTATTATTATCGTTGATATTTACTAAACGATTATTAGTATTATTATCCATACTTCTATTATTATTAATTTGAATAGATGTTGAAATATTGTTTGTTGAATTTGTATTCGATGTAGAATTCATATCAAATAAATTAGAAGAATCATTTGAAGTATTTGATCTTGGTGATAAATCATTTGAATTAATCATTAAATGATTATTTAAATCATGTTGATTTGATGATGATGTAGTAGAAGAAGAATCTGATATATTATTATTCATATTATTATTATGATTATGATGGTTAAATTGGTTTTGTGAAGTTGAATCAATTTTAGGAGTATTACTATGATTATTATTATTTGGTGAATCATTAACAATTGAATCATTAATTAATAATTTTAAACCACAATAATGATATTTAGATTGACCTCTAATACCTAATCTTCTTGTAGTTAAATTAGGGAAAACTGCTCTAATTAATTTACCTAATGATGCTTGTGATAAAGGTTTTAATGAATTTTGTGCACAAGAAGAAGCATATTGAGCGAAAATTCTACCTCTTGGTACATACGATTTTTTATCAGATTCACAATTTTGTAATAACCAAAGGAAAGCATAAACTTGCCTTTCACGTTCCCTATTTTGTTCAGCAGTTTGCAATTCAGATTTTGAATGAGTTTGTAAAGACATATTAAGTACTTCCATTTCAGCATCTTTAACAACTGATACATATTCTGATAAAGGTCTATATCTATGTTTTTCAGCAATTTTTTTAGCCATTGTCTCTTGTGTATTTCTTCTAAGCCCATGATGTTGTGCTTTATTAATTGATTTACTATATTGTGAATTTTCATCTAAATTTTGATTTTGCAATTGAATTTGATGATTTTGTTGTTGTGGTATAAAATTAATATTATTAATATTTTGATCATAATTATTACTATTTGTATTCATAACAGTTGAATGAAAACTTGATAATCTTTTAAGTTTTTGATTATTGTATAAAGCTGAATTATTCAATAAATCATTATTTGAAGAAGATGAATTTGAAGAAGAATCATTATTACTCAATTTAATATCATGTTGATTAAAATCATTAGTTAAAAGGTATGAACTATTATTATTATTGTTATTACTTGATTGTTGTAAAATATTAGGTATCATAGTTTTATTATTACTATTATTATTACCATTCATATTTGTATTAGCTTCTAATAATTGATGAATGGAAGAATTGTTACCAATTAGAATATTATTATTGTTATTATTTGAATGTTGTTGATGTTGATGATTATGATTTGGTATCATTTGAATAGATCTTGTAGGATCCAAATTAACAATGTTATTACCACTACTCCCGGTATTATTATTGCTTGTAGGAGATAATAGCATTAAATAAAAAAAAGAAAATAAAAACTACTAATTGAAAAAAAAACTTAAGATAACTTCGTAATATAATTTTTTTTTCCTCTTTTTCTTTTTTTTCTTTTCGTTCGTTTTTCCTTCTGGTTAACAATGGTTAATAATATCGTTATTGGAGATTAGGAGAGCGATACCCAATAAAGGAAGATATGAAAATAGAAAAAACAACGACGGATAAAGGCAAAAAAACAACAGCAAACTAACAGTAAAAAAGTTAGTGATGGGTAATGTAAAAATAGAGATCTAGATCGATCTAAAGAATGTTGTCACTGAAAAGAAAATAAATTTACTTTCTTTGTATAAAACTTAATTCAAAAAATTAGAAAGCAAAGCAAATCAAATCAAATTTAAAAAAAAAGGTAATTGAAATAAACGATGGAAAACTCAAATACTGTCGTTATTATATCTATATTTATAATAATATTATTAGTATTAATTTTAAAAAAATAAGGGAATGGACAATAATAAGAAAAATGTAATTTGGCGGTTGCAACAGTGGTATTTATATGCAAATTTAAACAAACCGGTTATAGGAAAGGAGTAGCCGAGTGACAGTCAGCTAGCGGGAATATATGCTTTGATTGACTAGCGCAACCCTGTCCATCCGATTACGACGGATCTCGACAGGGACCGGCACACAGGGCGTGTTGCTCTGATATGGCAACCCAGCGGCTGCTAGCAACCATATTTCCATGGCATCGGCTCGTCGGCTCGGTTCTTGCAGGAGAGCCGAGGTTCCCTGACAACTGTTCACAACAACCTGCTGCTGCCACTGGGAACCCTGTGCATTGTCACACTATTTGTTGGTGTTCAGGGAGACTTTTTATGGATTCGCCGATTGTTACGAGAATCCTCCATGAAATGCATATTCATTTATATATATAGATACGTCATTATTGGTGCCTGGTTACGGTTCTTGAAGTATGCATAATTTGATGCGAGATTTTATTATTATTAGTATTCGTTATTATTATTTATTGTCTTGTGAATATTACATATGCCCCCTCTTCTCGTGATCTAGACGCTAGCATATTTCTTAATTTTGCTTCGAAATCTAGACAATAGAATCGATAATATCTCCTTTGTGTTAGCCATGATGTCATTCGAGCAAGTATCTCCTCGGAATTCCAGTAAGTATCTCCTCGTCATTTGAATACTTCCTTCTCGTCGTAAGTTCCGATCTCATCATACTTGTTGTCTTCTAGATCTTATTGTTCTATTGTATTATTTTGTTTTTAAAAAAAATAAAAAGAGCAAATCTTCTAGAAT
Source organism: Yueomyces sinensis (assembly GCA_030581855.1). NCBI lineage: Eukaryota > Fungi > Ascomycota > Saccharomycetes > Saccharomycetales > Saccharomycetaceae > Yueomyces > Yueomyces sinensis. Next base: position 29,293 of record JAKTVU010000057.1, read on the forward strand.
GTTTGTTCTTATCCCCTTTTTCCGGAGTTTCATTAATTTCCGAGATATTAAAATCTACCAAAATAGAAGATAATTAATTAATATACTGTTATTATTATTGTTATTATTCCGATAATAATAATAATGTGATATTTATTACTTGCCTATCTAAGCATTTATTGTTTATTCTAGATCTATGTTAGATATTATTTATTATTGAAAATATTCTAGAAACATTTATTGAATGAGTTACTTATTTGATGATATTATTCCGATACAAAATAATATCTTTGTAAAATATGTGAGTGATTCTTATTATTCATTTCAAGATCTTATCGTATTACATTTAATTAAATAATTATTTAGATATTTTCGACATTTTAAAGAATCGATCCCAGTATTTTTTATTTTATTTTTCAATATCATCATCGACGAACTTTTTCAAAATTTTTTTTCACTTTTTTAATATGCGATGAGATGCCCAATAAGAAATAAAATTAAAATATTAAAAATATCAATATTAAAAGTATATTTAATATCAGTACTTTTCGACATTTGATAGATCCATATATCAATAACAATATATATAATCATGTCTGAATCAAAATTAAATTCAAATCCAGAAATTATACTGCGTAAAAGAAGAGCCGCTGATAGAATAAGATTAGAGAAACAAGAATTAGTTAAAAAGAGACAAGAAAATGATATTAAATTAAAACGTAAAAATAAAAATAAATTTATTAGAGCTGAAAATATTGTATCTAAAACTTTAGCTACTGATAGAGAAAAGGAAAGAATTAAAAGAATATCAAAAGATATTGTTAAAACTAATGATATTGATAATAAAAATAATTTTATCTTAAAGATTAAAGAAAATATTGATAATGAAATTATTACTGAAAAATTACATTATGATAATAAACCAACTTTATTATTCGTTATTAGAGTTAAAGGTCCAAATTCTGCTAATATACCATTAAAAGCATTTAAAATTTTAAAAGTTTTAAGATTAATTGAAATTAATACAGGTGTTTTTGTTAAATTAACTAAAGATACTTTCCAATTATTTAAAATAATATCTCCTTATGTTATCATTGGTAAACCATCTTTATCATCAATTAGATCAATTATTCAAAAGAGAAGTAGAGTTATAGTTGATGCACCAGAAAAAGGTACTGGCGAAACTAAAGAAATTATCCTTAACGATAATAATTTAATTGAAGAAAAATTAGGTAATGAAGGTATCATTTGTATGGAAGATATTATTCATGAAATTGAAAATTTAGGTGAATCTTTTAATAAATGTAATTTCTTTTTATTACCATTTAAAATGAATAGAGAAATTTCAGGTTTTACTGCATTAAATAAATTAAACAAAATTAAAGTTACTGAAGAAGATCAAGAAAAGAGAAAGAAATTCTTATCAAATTCAAAAATGGCTCCAATTATTGAAATTGATATTGATTCAATTATCTCTAAAATTAATTAATTAATTAATTAAGCAAAAAATAATTATTTATATATATATATATGTAAAGCATACTTAAAAAAACACAAAACTCTGTATATTATTTAAAGACAAAAAACAACAACAAGACATTATTAATTCTACTATTATCTTGATATTACTAGCGCCTACAACGCATATTGTTTCCGGTACCGGCCCGAGATACTAAAATATTTCAGATATAAAATAATAGCAATATTTAAAGAAATGAATAATATTTTAAAGGTACTTAAATATTATATTTTTGTAAAGTATTGATTATTCAATTGGTTATATAATCACAGATAGATATCTAAATTCTTGAAAGAATAAAGAGATAATAATATTTTTTAAAAAAAAAAAAATTCAATTCACCCCCTTAAATAATGTCACAAGTGAAAAATATTACAGTGTTCCCAGGTGATCATGTTGGTTTTGAAATTACTGAAGAAGCAGTTAAAATTTTAAATGTTATCTCAAATAAGAATTCTAAAAATTATAAATTTAATATTAAAGAATTAGCTATTGGTGGTACTTCAATTGATCAATTTAATGAACCATTAACTGATTATGCATTAAAAATTGCTAAAAATTCTGATGCAGTATTATTAGGTGCAGTTGGTGGTCCAAAATGGAGTGTTGGTGCTATTCGTCCTGAACAAGGTTTATTAAAAATTAGAAAAGAATTAAATTTGTATGCTAATTTAAGACCTTGTTCTTTTATATCAGATTCTTTATTAGATCTTTCACCATTGAAAAGAGATATAGTTAAAGGTACCGATATCATTGTCGTTAGAGAATTAATCGGTGGTATTTATTTTGGTAAAAGAAAAGAAGAAGAAAATGATGGTTATGCTTATGATACTGAAGAATATTCAATTGATGAAATTAAAAGAATTACTAGATTAGCTGGTAATCTTGCAAGACAATATAACCCACCATTACCAATTTGGTCCTTAGATAAAGCAAATGTTTTAGCATCTTCTAGATTATGGAGAAGAATAGCTACAGAGACAATTAAACAAGAATTCCCAGAATTAACTATTAATCATCAATTAATTGATTCAGCAGCTATGATTTTAGTAAAATCTCCAACAAAATTAAATGGTGTCATTTTAACAAGTAATATGTTTGGTGATATCATTTCAGATGAATTATCTGTTATTCCAGGTTCTTTAGGTTTATTACCAAGTGCATCATTAGCATCTGTACCTGAATCAGGTAATGCATTTGGTTTATATGAACCATGTCATGGTTCAGCACCAGATTTACCAACGGGTAAAGTTAATCCAATTGCAACAATTTTATCTGTTGCTATGATGTTAAGATTATCTTTAAATTTACCAAAAGAAGCTGATATTATTGAAAAAGCAGTTAAAGTTGTTCTTGATAAAGGTATTAGAACACAAGATTTGGGCGGTAAAAATTCAACATCTGAAGTTGGTGATGCAATTGCTAAAGAAGTTCAATCTTTACTATAATGACTATTCTAAATTAATCTGACTTTATTTATTTATTTATGATACTCTTTTTAAAAGAAGTAAATAAGATAATTAATATTTATTATTATAATTTACGATCTTTAAAATTATTGAATGCTTATTATTAGAAAGTTCGGCCGAATTCTCGGATCCGAAACATTCTATTACCATTTAAAATATTTAGATGACATATATATTTTTGACAATAAGAGAGAGATGAGTATATATAGTTTTTTCTCAATCGATATTAAAATATGTATATTATTTTAAAAAAAATAATCTTGTTTGATATATTAACAAAGTTTGTAAAATATCGATTTTATTTTGAATTTTTTTATTATAATAATTAATTTTTCAAATAGTAGTTAATAATAAGTAAAATGGCGATGAGTTTGAAAAAAAAAAAAAAGCTTGAAATATCATCTAATAAAAAAAAAATCTATTCAAATTCTTTTTGAACAAATGTATAATATATAAAAAGATTTTTTATATATATTGACATTAATTTAAGTAGATAAATAAAAAAAAAAAAGATGTCAAAAATTGAAGAAACTGGAGGATTTATTGAAGAATTAGAAGAAGAAGAAGATGGATTATATAAAATAAATAAGAAAGAAAATCCAGTATATTTAGCATTTATTGATTCACCATTAAAAGAGGATGAAGAATTAAACATAGAAGATACATTTATTGGTGGTAAACCAATTTGGTTAAATTCAATTAAACCAAATGATGAATTATTAAAATGTAATAATTGTTTTAAAAGTGATAAAATGAAATTATTATGTCAAGCATTTTCACCATTAGATGTTGAAATTATGAAAAAAATTCAAAATGAGAATGATGCTAATAATCTTCAATATATAAATGATATTGATGATCGTGTAATTTATACATTTATTTGTTCAAATTGTACAAGAAATGAAAAATCAATTAAATGTATTAGAGGTGTTAAAAAGAATAAGAAGAAAACATCAAGTGAAATAGTTAGTGAACAAATAAATAATATGGATGAAGGTAAACAATTTGATATTACTTCTAGCACTACTGAGAATAGCAATCCATTTGATTTATCTAGTAGCGGTAATAGTAATCCATTTTCTAGTAATGGATTTAGTGATGCTGCTGCTAATCCATTTGCTAGTAGTACTCATGATAAGAAGAAGAATGATGATGATGAAAAGAATATAAAGAAACCAGAAGTTAATGTTAAGAGTCAAATTAAAGCAGCTAGAAGAGAACATGATTTGAAAAAGGATAAAAAAATTGATTTAAATAAAGAATTTAAAAATTATTTATTATATGTTGAAGAAGAATCATTTAATAAAAGGAAACCTGATCATTTAAAATTACCAAAGAATTTAAATATAGATCCAAATGCAATGAGTGAAATTGAAGAAGATGAATTAGATAAGAATCCGATTAAATTAGATCCACGTACTGAAAAATTATCAAAATTTTTAGATGATGATACATTTCAAAAATTTCAAGAAATAATTGGTTATAATCCATATCAAGTATTAAGATATGATATTGGTGGAGAACCATTATATTATTCAAAAGTTCAAAAAGGTCAAGAATTTGATAAAATTGTCAGTAGACCATCATATAATCCAACAAGTAAAAGAATATTTGAATTACAATTAATGCCAAAGATGATAATGGATTTAGAAGAGGAGATTGATATGGAGAAAGGTATGGAATGGGGTAGTATTATGATATATGTTGATATTGAGAATTACATACCAAAATTCGATGAAAATGGTGTTGGATATGTAGAAGAAGTATGTAAAGTACAATGGGAGAAACGAGAATAAGCTTTATAGTTTATTTACAGTTATATATATATATAATATTTATAATGATGTAATTGGAATTTCATCTAATTGATAACTTTCAATAATATCACCTTCATTAAAAGTATCGAAATTATTATCGAATATAATACCACATTCATTACCTTTACCAGATTCTTTAATATCATCTTTACCATTTTTTAAAGATTTAATTTTACCATCATATATAATATTACCAGTTGATTTATCTGTTATAGTAATATTTGAATTAATATTAATTTTACCATTTTGTATTTTACAACCAGCAACTTTAATTATCTTTTTGGTTGATTTATCTTTATAATCGAATATTTTTCTAATAATAGAAGTACTAGTAATAATTTTTTCAAATTTTTTAGGTAATTTATCAATTAAAGATTGAGTAATATCATCAAGTAAAGTATATATAACATCATAATGTTTAATTGTGATAGAATGAGGTGATTTGGGTAAAGAATAAGAAGTTTTAGGTATATTAAAGCATAAAATAGTTGAATTTGATAAATTAGCTAAATTAAAATCTGATTGAGTCGGTATACCAATTGATGAAGATACAATATTTGGTTTAATTTGATCATTACCTATATTAAGTATAGAATTATTAATAGCTTCAATAGAACCAGCAGTATCAGCTTTTACTATGAAATTTGTGAGTTGAATACTACTATTTGTTGTTGTTGTAGTAGGAGTAGTAGCGGGTGTATTTTTTAATTTTAGAATTTGTTTTGATAATTTTTTAGCTTGCGATTCATTAATGCAAAAAGTCAAAGGTTCACCAGCTAAAGGTTTATCCTTCCAACCTAAAACTCTACCAACTTTAGACGGTATAATATTATTTAAAAAGATAGAATTATCATTTGGATTAAGTATAGCTTTAACTTTACAATAAGAACCTGATTTTTTACCTAATAAAATATTACCATTTTTAATAATATTATTTTTAGTTATAATCGTAGCGAATTGACCATTTTTCTTTGAAATACCAGTCTCTAAGATATAAGCGTTGTTATTTTCGTTCTTGGTAATAAATCTCTCGGATTCATATAAAGAAGCTAAAGCTATAATAGAATCCTTTAAATCTTGTATACCTTCATTAGTATAGGAACTAATAGGTATGAATTGAGTATCACCACCGATCTGTTCAACGAAAATATTTTTATTAGATAAATCTGTAATAATTCTATTTAAAGCATCATTACGTTTTTCAGTATTATTAATTAAGTCAATTTTAGTAATTACTACAATTGTCTTTGATAAAAGATTTGAATCAAAAATATGATTAATAGATTCAATAGTTTGATTTGATATACTATCATTAATAGAAATAATTAATAAAATAAGATCTGGTATAGTTGTACCTCTTTTACGCATTGACATAAAAGCAGCATGTCCAGGAGTATCCAGGAGAGTAACATTCAGCAAGGAGTTGTCGATATCGGTAGAATAAGCAGAGAGCCGTTGAGTGATTCCACCGTGTTCTTGGGAGGTCAATGATTTGATAGGTTTGGATAGCAGTGTTGACAACAGAGTTGTTTTGCCGTGGTCGACATGTCCCAGAATTGAGATGATTGGGGGTCTAACTGTTGTGCTTTGGTGAATACGGCGTACTAGGGGTGTGATTACACAGGATCTTACTTTGAGTCCTATCATCTCTGGTTGCACTCTAGTCTAATTCTACTGTTCTTGCCTCGGATATCCCATATTAATTGTTTTTCCAGGGAGTTTGCCCGGAATTAAATAGCCTCGAGAAAAACTGGCTTTCTCTCTAAGCAACTATTTTTTGAAGGGGTTTCTCTTCTCTCTGCGCGGCGTCTGTCTAAATTGTTGTGTCAGGGGCTGCTTGCCAGGAGACTGCCACAGGCGTGGCTGCAGGGGTTTCTCAGCAGAAGTCCACCGACATCGCCGCTTGTAGATGCGGCAATACCCGTTTGGTCGGCGGCCATTTGCCGAGCTTGCCTGTCATTTTTCATATATAAAGAGCATGAAATATTTCACAGATGAAAGAATTACTTATTGGTGTTCGGTGTTGTAGACTGAAGTACAGTATACCAAACAAGTCTTTATTGCTTCTCACCAAGTCAAACAAAGATATATTTCTCCCACGCTAATAATAATATATATATAATAATACAAAGATGTTTCCAGGTGGTGCTATTACTGCTATTGTCCTATTAGGTGTTGCCGGTGCTGCTGTCGTTGGTGTCATTATTTACAAAAGACAACAAGCTAAGAAGAGAGCTTTGAATAGATTTTAATTTAATTATTAATTAATTAATATACATTTATTATAAACTATCTCTCTCTCTCTCTAATGATTACTACTACAACTAATAACTACAACAATTAATACTTTTTTTTTTATTCTCTTATTAAATTAATGATATTCTCTTTTATTTATCCCTTTTTAAAACTGTGCAATGAAAACAATTATTTTTTATTTTATTATATTTCTGACAATTTCTTTCCCGTTTTGGAAGTCTCTTTCCGAGCCGAGTATGTTTTATTATAATAATACTAAATTATACTATACTCTATTTTAATTCTTTTTTTTTGTGTGTGTAAAAAAGAATTTTAATTAAGTATATTCCATTTATTATAATATTAAACTTACTACAATCTATCCCTTTTTTTTCATATATATATATATATATTTATTATTATACCTATACTTTTTTTTACTAATACGTAATTGTTTATTTTTTAACCATTCCTTTTTTTGAAAAAATAATATTTTAAATTATATTTATATATTTAATTCCATATTGGAAATTCTGATCCTGTAAATTCAGTTATATTATCAAATATAGGTAAAAAACTATTATTTTTCATAAAATCAAATAATTGCGCATTTATCTTATATTGTTCTTCTTCATTTATATCTTTAAAATTATTATCATTCTCATTAAAATTACCCATCATTTGTTTGATTGTTGTATCTGGTGATATACTCTCGAGACTACCTTCAATTGTATTAACACTCGTATTGGTATTATTCATATCACCTATAAAATCATAGAAATCTGTACATCCAACATTCTCTAAATTAAAATTATCATTATAAAATGCTGATATCTCTTTCATACTTGATGTACTCGTATTATTAGGTGAATATATTATCTCCCCATTGATACTACTATCTGGTGTAAATGCATTATTACCATTAAATTGTTGATGTTTATATGCATTTATACTATTAATTGATGGTGATCTCATATTATTCATTGTTATATTTTCATTCATATTACTGTCAGGTGTAAATGTTTCATTACCTATTACTCTTCTAATTGATGGTAATCCATTCTCAACACGCACATTTTCATTCATTGAAATTTGATTATTATTACTAGTATTATTATCTAATAGATTTAATAAACTTCCAATTGATGAACTTGGTGATTTCTTAGGTTGTGGTTCTATCGCAGCTATAGATGATTCACGACTCATATATATCGCATTATTATTATTATTATTACTCATACTCGTATCTTCTTGAAATGGTGATGTCATTATTATACCTTGATTATTTATACCATTACTAGAATCAGGTGGTGATAAGAAATTAGTATTTAATTTATTATTACTATTTCTTATACCATTATTAATCTGTTGTACTTGTGTTTGTATTTGATGTTGTATTGGCATTTGTTGTTGTATTGGCATTTGTTGTTGTATTGGTATTTGTTGTTGTACTGGTATTTGTTGTTGTATTGGTATTTGTTGTTGTATTGGTATTTGTTGTTGCATTTGCATTTGTTGTTGTATTGGCATTTGTTGTTGCATTTGATGTTGTTGTCGCATTGGTACTGGTTTAGATACCCTCGATTTACTCATCATTATCATATTATTAATATTTTGATTATTTTGAGTATTCATATTCCTACTTTGTTGATTCCTTCTACCATTGGTCTGTTTTAATAATGTTAAGAAAAATGTTGTTAATTGTTCTAATTTAGAAGCTGCATGATACCTTTTAGATAATGATTTTGTTAATATATAAAAAATAGCAATTTTTTCAGTTAATATTTTCTCTAATAATTTACTATCACATGCAATATGTATTTTTGATAATTTTTGACTTTGCATTAATTCCATCCTATTTTGTTCATTTAATATACTCATATGTGTTCTAGGTAACATAAATATATAATTATGTTTTGAATCTGGTAATGGCCCCGTTTTAACTCTAATTATAATACAAATAAAAAATTGTAATGATCTATTCGCCATATCTAATGCATGTGGTGTTAAAATAAATCTAGTATATGCAAATAATGAATTTTTTTTAGCTATATTATAATTTGAAAAAAATGTAAAACAATTTTGAAAATTATTAATTGATTCATTTATTGTTTGTTGTCCATAATATTTTGTTAATTCAAATATATCATTACCATGATTACCTAATGCTTCATAATGAATAAATAAAATATAATTTAATAAATAAATTATTGAATTTATCATTAAATGTTTTGAAAAAAAAATTGCCCTCGTTGATCTTTGTTGATTTGATGATACATCAACGCGTTTTGTATTTTCTTCATTTTTTTTTGAATTATTATTAATATTTGAAGATGTTGACAAATTACCAAATGATAATAATTCATTTAATGTTGGTAATTGATAATTTTCATCAATTACAGTTGCATTATCATAAAGATTTAATGCACCTTCATTTTGATGTAATAAACCATTATCAATTAAATTTGTTATAATTGATTTAATAGGTTTGTTACCATTTCTTAAATCATTTAATGATTTAATTAAAATATCTAAATCATGTCTAGTAACATCTCTAGCTCTAATTACATTTAATAAATGATTTAATACTGATATTATAATCAAATCAATTTGAAAAAATAATGAAAAATTTTTAACAATTAATAATTCTTTAATATCACGTACATAATCAATTTTTGACGATGCCGGTAATTTTGTATCACTAAAATCATGAAGATTACGTAAATTACGTGGTGTACCTAATTGATATGATTGTTGTACATCTAATGATATAATATAATACCATGTTTTTCTCCATGAATGTTTATACCTTTCTGCATTAACTGGAAAATTTGAATCTGATGATGTTTCAATATGATAAGTTTTAATTGTAGATGATAATTGTGGGAAATTATCTGGATCTCTATGAAGACCACAACTTAATGACATTTGTATAATTGATGATAATAAAACTTGATGAATATCTTCAACATCTGATAATTTTTGATTTTGTTTATCTTGTTCTTCTTTACTTTTCATCTTCAAATCATCTGCACTATCTAATGATGTTACTTCATTTGTTGATAATAAATATAATTTATAAAAAATTGCAAATTGTACAGTTGATAAATTAATATTATCATTTGAAATTGCACGTAATTCATCAAATTTAATTATATTATGTGTAATAATATCAACAGTTTCACCTTTAATTTCATAATTTAATAATAAATGTTCATCTCTAGAGATATAATTTTTTTGATTTAATGAAGTTGATATATTTTGTTCATCATAATATGGTTTTGGTAATTGTATTTTATATGAATTTGATGGTAATGATAACCAAGTAATTCTTAAAATTATAATTAAAATAGCTAAATGATATGAATCAGACAAACGATTAATTTTAACATTATTTGAATCAATATATGAATTTAAATTATCATCAGTAAAGCCTAAAATATTTTGTATTGAATATTTAAATGATGGTTCATCAAGTATTGGAATCAATGAATATAAATGTTTAAAAAATCTTTCTAAATATAATTGAATTATATTACGTGGTGGTAATAAATCTAATAATGATTTTAATGGATCTTTTGATAAATTTGAATTTTTCTTTTTAGATTTAATCTTTTTTTTATTACTAGTAGTAGCACTACTAGTATTATCATTAATAGGTGTTGCTGGTGTAATAGTTTTATGTTTACTTGACCATTCCATAAAAGCACCTTGAATCATAAAAATTTGATTCCAAAGTATTTTTAAATATGGGTCACCACGCATCATTGACATCCAATGAGTAACACCTAAATGAATAATACTTTTTGGTCTTAAATGAAGTATAGCGAAATCTTTAGTAATATTAATATGATCTAATTCTGATTTACCTACAGTACTGGAATGAGCAGTATTAATAGCTTCTAATAAATTACTAGAAATACCGGTATTATTATTGTTGTGATTATTATGAATATTATTATTATTATTAGTAGGTGTAGGAGTGTTTGTATTAGTAATGGTATTAATTTCAGTAGCATCAATTACACTTAAAGCATTTTCTAAAATCTTAACCCTTTCTCTTAAATGTTTTAATTCAGAATCTTTTGATTGTGATTTTTCTTCTTCTTGTGCCCAAGATTGTTCCATATAATGACATAAATGTGACATACCAGTTTTAGTACATTGTAAACAATAAGGATGAGTTTTATCACATTTTACTTTACGTTTACGACAAATAGTACAACTAAGAGGGATTCTATTTCTTTTTCTTTTAAGTTTTTTAGTAACTTGTTGTGGGTTCATCATTTTTTTTCACTGATATATATATTATATTTGAATTGTCGTCAATATTAAAATAAGATATTATAATGTTCCTTTAATAGAGCTTTAAAATGTATTGTAAAAAGGAAAGTTTAGTTTCAAATATAGAGTATTTTAATTATTAATGTGACGTGTAATATAATGTGTTTATTTCAAAAATAAATACTCCAATCCAAACCTGTCGGCTCTATTTAATAACAGGGTTTTTGTATGTGGCAATACTTGTCTTATTGTCTCCTACTGCAGTATCTTCAACGGTTGTTTGATTCTATTTTATTCAGTTATTTATTCGTTTATTTTATTCATTTATTTTTTTTATCTCCTCCTCCATCTCTAAGATTCCACCATTCGAGATTGAGAATGTGAAAAGAATGTGTGTTTCCGGATTTGTAAATTCGAAAAGAAAAAGCCGAGAAGGTGCTGCAGAAGACTGGAAAAGGGAGTCTCAGAAAACACAGTGGTAATTAGATTATTCGTGGCCCGTATCGGAAAGCGTGTTTCCCTATCAGGCGCTACTATTTTGGAATATCCACATTGGCAATGGCTGCATACGGAAATAAGATATCCTAGAATGGCATTTGCCAGGGTTAAAATCAATAAATTCGCACAGAAAATGCCGCAGAAAGCAAAAACTTCGAGAATGTTGAATGAAAAGGGGCCCTGGAAGGAATTCCCTCTTTCGGTGGCCAACTCGTTTAATAAATAAATAAATGACCGCAAATTAAAATCAGCCATTATTATTCTGGTATTGTTTAAACACGTAAACACACTTGGATTGTTATCATTGATTGAGCTGGATTGGATTTGCTACCTTTCTTGGCATATAATACACACACACTTATTCATTGTTAGAATACCAGAATTCTCATTAAAATACTGGAACCCCATTTCAAATATTACATATGATAAGATTAAACTAGAATACAAAATATGATACGGGTAATGGCATTCTAGTATTATCTTGCTTAATACCTTTCTCTTTCATGTATTTTATTTCTTCTATTTACTTTCCCGGTTAACGGCTTAAGAAACATTCCAGAGGAAATATCAACTTGAAACAAAATACGGAAAGAAAAGAAAACAAGAAATTTTATTAATGGAATACTAGTACAATTAAGTTTCGAATTTAAGTATTTTTCATTCATTAATTCATAGTAATAATACATGAAGAATTTATTCAATACATAGTCATCTATTCTTTCAAGAGTGACGTGAACTGTTATATAACCTTAGTAAAGAGGGTACGATCCTGCTTGTATTATATATAGCTGGTTACCTACTATGTTTTGAGGATAGTATTGGCTTACTTCTATATAAGTGAATATTATATAGATTCTATTATTTTTCATCCCTTATCTTATATAATAAGCCAGAGTGAAAACTAATAGTCAGATGATTACACAGCGAGCGCGCGTAACCATCACTATTTACGTATAAATAAGATGATATCAGTTAACCTTACTCTCTAAAGAGCTTAAGCTCCAACAGAATTCTTTTCTTTCGTAGATATAAATTATATGCTATTTTTTTCTTTTGATGTATTATTTTAGGGGTATTTTATTGAAAAAAAAACCACGTAAATATATCTCAATTGACACTTATTATATCACTATTCTTCAAATATGATCACTGATTTAAAAGAACAACACTTCTAATACTCTACATACATGTTTTGTAGGGGAAATGTTCCTCAAACTACTCCAATTTTCAATAGTTTAAAAGTTTGGTGTCTGCTGTAAATGATGATTTTTTCAAAGGGTGTGTGGTCTAGAGGTATGATTCTCGCTTAGGGTGCGGGAGGTCCCGGGTTCGAGTCCCGGCTCACCCCCAATTTTTACAAGTTTTCTCCGGTGGAATATCACTTCATACGAACATATACTTTCTATTATTATTATTCTCAAAGAAAGAATACCCTAATAGTCTCACATTTCAAATTCTTTTTAATATTGAAATATTCCTTTGATAATAATATATGTTCTTTAAGTTTAAAGAAAAAGAAAAAAAGTATTCACGTGACTTCCAATATAAATAAAAAATATTAGTTAATAATACCATTGTTTTTAATAATACTCTACTGATTAAATATTAATTAATTAAAAATTAATATCCAAATATTAATATATGATGTACATTATTAGTTAGGATCCAAAAACAAAATGGTATACTACATATATTGATCGTATACTCATCTTTTTTTATTTAATTTTTTTTTTTTATTCATTTAAAGATCTATTAATTTGTATTTTTTATAATTGAATATATATTTAAATATATCTATTCTTGTTTGTATATTATATTTTGTCTTAGTTATTTTGACTAACAATTGACAATTTTATTATTAATGTTGAAATTATTACAATATTTGAATTTTTTTTTTGTTTAAAGATGCTGCATTTATAATTGGACAATAAAATATGGTTTTGTTTTTCAAATTTATATCTATTCAGCAAATTCAGGTCTTAAATCAGAACGACGTGGAGCTACTAATGGATGCAATTGTGCTAGATATGTAATAGCCCACATCAAATACATCATTGATAGGGATAAAATAACCGTACTTCTCCATACACTATATTAAATAAGAAACATAAAGGATATGAGAATGATCATGATTAATCAAAAAAAAAATATGAAATTTTTTTCGTTAGTATTTGAACAATGGGGGAATCATTGGGGTGACTAAAATAATAAAAGAACAAATTCTTATACATACGTTCTGTTCTCTTTTGGAGCATATCTCCAGAATACAGAGGAAACTGCTGCAACCACCAAAAATGTTAAAACGACAACCCAGCTAAACAAATTGAATGTTTACAGAATATAATTATTCCGAGATTCATAGTTAATTAGTTAGTAAAATAGACAAATTTACGAAAGGATTCCAATAATAAACAAAGGTGTAACATACAAACTCATCACTGTTTAATATATATGTATATTTGGCTTTATTCTGACTTTCTTGAAGTATCTTTATTCTGTTTCTTAACTTTCCTTTGTTTTATGCACTGTGAAACTAATTTCATTAATTTTCCAGTTCCTCTTCCGCAGGTGAAAACTTAAGGGCACTGCAAAGAATGCTGCTTAGTAGACGCGAAGAAACAAATAATACTTGCTATATACTAGTATATTCAGCCTCGTAATAAGAACAATCATATAGTATCTTATATTAAATTTGATATAATTATATCAATGAGCTCAAATTATAACGCAGTAACAAGACCAATGGAATCTTCAGAATTAAGCTCTGTTCCTAAACCTGTGATAGACTGGCTTTATAAAGTTATTCAACCAGTATGTATAGACTATTCACACATTATGCTACAGAGGACGTTTACTAACTTCTACTGTTTTTTTAACTCAATTTATTTTATTTGTTTAGCTCTACGTGGATAAGAAAGCCGTATTTCAAGATGCTTTGATCATTTTAAATAAGTTTAAACAATTTAAACCCAGGACAAGGGTATTCACAAATGCAATGGGTAAATCAGATCTTTTACTGAACCTTTATGGTATTTTGATGCCAACGCCATCTATTCAAATTCCAATCACTATATGGATCCCTAGGAATTATCCTGCTGAACCACCTTCTGTCATTATAGATCTAGAGAATTTAAAAGATTGTAAAATTATTTTAAGCAAAAACTTAAATACCACTGGTGAAATATTCTTACCAATACAAAATATATGGGATCGTAATCATTCAACTTTGGAACTTTTAATACATGAACTTTTCTTACTCCTGGAAAAGATACCATTAGTACAACCAGTTATAGATACTACTCAAAAATTTGCAGATTTAACGATATCTAATAGTAGTGAAAGAGCACAACCAATACCTCCATCATTACCAGAGAAACATGTTCCATTTACTGCAATATTCACTGGATCATCTATGAGTTCAAATACTGTTAATTCTCCTCCACTTCCGCCTAAGCCTAAATTGAATACAACACAGCTACTCCAAAACCCTCCATCACCTAATGATAAAATTCCAATTCAAAGAAGTCAATTGCAAGATACTAATTCATTTTTATCTCAAAGAAATGTTTCCTCACAATTGTTATCGAATCAAAGTTTTAATAATAGCATACGTCAAAATTCAAGCACTAATACTATCTCACCAAACATATCAACTACCGCATCCCTAACAAATATATCTGTAGCTTCCATAAATTCGAAATCCATTCCACCAGAGAAACCGCCAGGACCTCCACCAATTGATTTCTTAACAGGTAATAATGAGCTTTTGTCCAATGATTCACTTAAAGATAAAAGACATGAAGTTGCATTGGAAAGTTTACTCAATACTTTAAAATTCTTAAATGAAAATGAATATACTAATAAGATAGAAAAAGAACATTTTTTGAGAAAACAAGCAATCCGTGATGCATTAAAGCAATTTCAAGATATCTATAATTATGAATATGAAGGTTTAAATGAAATTAAAAGAAACATAACCCTTAAAAGAGCCAAACTTGATGAACAGAAGAAGTATCTACAAACAATTAAGAATAAAATTAATGATTTCGAAGAGAAAAATCCAGAAACAATTGATCCAAATGATTTAGTGACCGCAGAAACTGTGGCGATCAACCAGTTATATGAATTAGTGGCTACTGATTATGCATTAACAGATGCTATTCAATTACTTACCAGATTTCTACAAGAGAAGAATATTAATTTGGATTACTTCCTTAAAAAGAATAGAGAATTGGCAAGAAAACAGTTTATAACTAGAGCACATATCAAGAAGATTACTAAGTATCTAGTACACCCAGTATAACATTACAATCTCTATATTATATAGATATTCAGTGCACTCACCATTTATAGCATCTCTCTGGGCAAAGCAGAATTTAGGATTCCAAAAAAATAGCCTATTTATAATTAATGAATATGTGATTTTGATTCTTTATCTTACGATAATAATGACATGTAATAAAACATCTTTTTTTTTTTTTTATAATATAAAGATTTTACAATATTAATAAATAGAATCTCGTATTATCTTTAAATTTCAATGTCTGCATCGCTTCTGACGAAAAATCTCCTCGGGCTGTAATCATAAAATTTTTCAGAGATGAGATGAGCTTTGAAAAATATTGAAAAGAATATAATAATAAATATTATTACTGTACGTAGATTTCTTTAAGAATAGATTTTTGATTAAAAGAATTCTTATTTAAACTTTTTTATACAAGAACGATAAGTAGAAATCTAAAAATGTCTAAAGAAGATTTCGTTATTAAGCCAGAATCCAGTGGTTCCACTGTCGATACCAGTGAATGGCCATTATTATTAAAGAACTTCGATAAATTATTGGTTAGAAGTAATCACTATACCCCAATCCCACATGGTTCTTCTCCATTAAAGAGAGATTTAAAATCTTACATTAGTTCTGGTGTTATTAACTTAGATAAACCATCCAACCCATCTTCCCATGAAGTTGTCGCTTGGATCAAGAGAATTTTACGTTGTGAAAAGACTGGTCACTCTGGTACATTAGATCCAAAAGTTACTGGTTGTTTAATTGTCTGTATTGATAGAGCTACTAGATTAGCCAAATCTCAACAAGGTGCTGGTAAAGAGTATGTTTGTATTGTCAGATTACATGATGCATTAAAAGAAGAAAAAGAATTAGGCCGTGCTTTAGAAAACTTAACTGGTGCTTTATTCCAAAGACCACCTTTAATCTCTGCTGTTAAACGTCAATTACGTGTTCGTACAATCTATGATTCTAATTTGATTGAATTTGACAACAAGAGAAACTTAGGTGTTTTCTGGGCTTCTTGTGAAGCTGGTACTTATATGCGTACTTTATGTGTTCATTTAGGTATGTTATTAGGTGTTGGTGGTCATATGCAAGAATTACGTCGTGTTAGATCTGGTGCTTTATCAGAAAACGACAATATGGTCACTTTGCATGATGTTATGGATGCTCAATGGGTTTACGATAACACTAGAGATGAATCTTACTTAAGAAAGATCATTCAACCATTAGAAACTTTATTAGTTGGTTACAAGAGAATTGTCGTTAAGGATTCTGCCGTTAATGCTGTTTGTTATGGTGCTAAATTAATGATGCCAGGTTTATTACGTTATGAAGAAGGTATTGAATTATACGATGAAGTTGTTTTAATTACTACTAAGGGTGAAGCTATTGCTGTTGGTATTGCACAAATGTCTACTGTTGATTTAGCTTCATGTGATCATGGTATTGTTGCTAGTGTGAAGAGATGTATTATGGAAAGAGATCTATATCCAAGAAGATGGGGTTTAGGTCCAATTGCACAAAAGAAGAAACAATTAAAGGCTGATGGTAAATTAGATAAATATGGTCGTGTTAACGAAAACACACCAAAGGAATGGAAAGACAGTTATGTCTCTTTAGAAAAACCAGTTGAAGGTGAAACTAAACCATTAATTCAAGAAGTTGAAAAGAAAGAAGAAAAGAAGGAAGAAAGTAAAGCTGAAGTAAAGAAAGTAGATGATGAAGAAGACAAGAAGGAAGAAAAGAAAGAGAAGAAGGAAAAGAAAGATAAAAAGGAAAAGAAAGAGAAGAAAGAAAAGAAGGATAAAAAGGAAAAGAAAGAAAAGAAGAGAAAGGCTGAAGATGAAGAAGATGGTGAAAAGAAGAAGAAGAAATCTAAGAAATAAGTGATTTAATTTTATTTAATTTTAATTTAATTTTTTAAATTTTATGTATATTGTATTGTATAGCATTTATATTAAACAAAAGAACAAAAAAAGATAACCCATTTAAAAAAATATCAAATTAATAATTGTTTTTTAAACTAATTATTGTGATTGAATATATATATGTATGTGTGTTTTTATATAATTAAAAGAAAAGAAATATATTTTTAAAAATATGGCATTAAATTAATTATTTTTTTTTAATAAATAAAAAAAAAGGATAAAATTTATGAATTGAAATAAATACTGTAATTAAATCATGAAGTTAATATTTATATATAACAGGATGTCGGAATAGTTTGGAATACTGGCGTTAAATGGTAATAATAATAATATACAAAAAATAGTGTAGGTGGTTGAAATTTTAAAAATGCTAAAAATAAAAAGAAAATAGTGTATCAAATATTATGGTAAACAACAAAAAGAAGAATTAAATTGTTTATTTTATTTTATTTTTTTAGAAATTTTGATTAATAGCTTGTTTTTGATTTTCATTTAATGAAATTGGATAATCAATTTTATATTGAACAATTAAATTACCTCTTTGACCTGGTGATTTAGAGATCGGCATACCTTGACCAGGGTAAGTATTTTTTTCAGTTGGTTGAACAGGTTGTGATCTAGATAATGGTAAAGTTCTACCATCAATAGTTTGTATAACTTTATTGAAACCTAATAAAGATTCTTTAAATGATAAAGGTAAAGTATAAATTAAATCATCACCATCTCTTTTATAATTTTGATGTCTTTTCTCTTTTAAAATAAATTGTAAAGTTTTTCTATTACCAGTTCTTGGATTATAATCACCTTGATTTTTATAAGTTAATTTAGTACCTTCTTTCCAACCAGGTTTTAAATTAATATCAATTTGAACTTTTTCTGGTTCACCATTAATACCTTTTCTACCAATTTTAAAAGTTTTCTTTTTACCTTCACATAAATCTTCTAATGATACAGGTATATCAACAGATATGGTTTCTTCTTCAACATTTGAAGAACGTTGAGAAGTGGAGAAACCACCTGGCATACCTCCCATACCGCCAGGCATACCGCCCATACCACCTGGGAAACCACCGGTGGAGAATCTAGTACCACCTGGCATACCACCAGTATTAAAACTACTGAAACCAGCATCACCCATACCACCAGCACCACCACCACCAAAGAATTGTGAAAAGATATTGAATGCATCATCATTACTGAAGGCATGAGCATGGCCACCACCCATACCACCACCTGGGAAACCACCTGGACCACCTGGCATACCACCAAATTGTGGACCACCATTTCTAGCAGCTTCTAAACCATATTGATCATAAACTTCTCTTTTATTTGAATCAGATAAAATTTCAAAAGCCTCAGAAATTTCTTTAAATTTTTCAGTATTACCAGTTGGTTTATCTGGATGATATTTTAAAGCAGCTTTTCTATAACCTTTTTTAATTTCAGCATCAGATGCGGTAGATGATACACCTAATAAATCATATAATTTAGTTTCTTTAACCATTTGTAATTGTCTTGTTTTGTATTATTTATTTATAATTGGATCAATTTGAAAGATAATAAATAAATCTAAATTATAACACCAATCAATTATTTAATGAAATATAAAATAATTTATATATATAAAATTGAAGTAAAAACGGGAAACATAAAAAGAAGAATAAGATAAAGAATACATTGTGTTATATTTATTTAAATATTTTTTTTCGTCAAAATTGGGGTTAAAGATAGCATAACTTATTTTTTTTTTTTTTTGGTTTAAGTTTTCTTTGAAATTCTGTGTGCAAATTGGTTATTGTTATAACATTCTAGAAACTTCTAGAGCTTTTAAGTATATTCGAAGGGATTAAAAAATAAAAAAAAATATTTGTAGATTGACACCACGTGATCATGCTAGAAAAAATAAAAATATTAACCGCTGATCGATCGATATACTGGCAATAGAGAGAAAGAATGAGTAGTATATTATTATTATTAAATTGAGAGAGGGAGAGAGAACGAAATTAAAATTAGAAGTAAAATGAATTAGAAAGAGTGAGAGAAAGAATATTAACATTAGAGAAAAAACGTATTAGAAAATTAAAAAAGTAGTGTGAATGATCATTATTGGAATAAAATTCTTTCATTAGAAGGTAAATTGAATGGTTTAGCTACGATATAAGAGTTTTGTCTTGTTGCCACACCTGCGAAAGCATTATACCAAGCTATAAACGCGGTAATAACACCGAATACACCTGCAGCAGTTTTAACACCAGTCTTACCAGAGAATTCTGCAATAGTCAATAATAAGAAAGTGATAAATAAGAAAAAGAATAAAGAAAAGAATAAAACGGTAGATTTAACAGTACAACAACACATACCTAAAGTGAATAAAGTCCAACCTAATAAATAGAAACCTAATGCATTTGCTAAATCTGATTCTTTCTTTTCATAAGCAGCTAAAACACCGAACCAAGGTATATAAATTGCACCAAAAGATAACCAAAAAGCACCATAAGAAGCTAAAGCAGTACCACCAAAAGTATTTTCTAAAGCAATTTCCCACATACCAGCTAATAATTGTACAAGACCACCATAAAACATAGCTAAACCAACAACAACATTTGGAATTTCAATACCTTGTGCACCAGCATTAAACATTGATAAAACAAAAGTAGTTAAAGCAAAAGCAGATAAACCTAATGGAGCAGGATTAGCGAATTTATGTGATGGTTCAGGAGCTAAACCAGGTTGTAAAGTACCACCAAAAGCTTCTAATAAATCTTGACGTAAAAATTTTTGTCTGCCAATATGAATATATTGATCTTGATCACCAGTAATATAAATTTTATCATGTGTATGTGCATTGGAAGCACGTGGTGTAGGCATCTCTGATGAAGAACTATTTAAACCATTATCAACATGATTAATTGGAGCAGCGGTATCGGAAGAAGATCCAACATCTGTGTCTTTAACATCCATAACCTCTTTGTCAGACATTGTAATGTGTTATTAAAAAAAAAAAAATGTATGAGTTTTAAATTGTAATTAGTTAGATTATTATTTTTAAAGCAACTAAAAAAGGATAATTTCTTTCTGAATTGCGGGAAAAAAAGATAAGAATAACGTATGATATACTATATGATATATTATTATATAATAAATAAATTATGAAGAAGAAGAGGAATGCTTCGAGAGAGAGAGAGAATGGTCTCTAGAGGTGGGTATTTATACACCCAGATCAACAACCACCACAAACTAATAATAACCGGAGATGCAAAGATCGTCCATTGTAAAAGGCGGGGAAAAAGTCCGCGTAAATAAGAGATAAATAATGAATGACGCTGGTAGGAGGGGAAGTAAGTTAATTAAATTATAGAGCCCATTCATCCAGAAAGACAGCTTCAGCATCAGATTTACTTGGTGGGAAGTTGTTGGAAGTGTTGATATCTAATACAGAATAACCGCCAAGAACACGGTCATGAGGAGATTGGAGTGATGATGATGTTTCGATGTTAGTGTTGTTGTTATTATTGGAGTTGTTATTAGTTAATGCAGATACACTTGACCATGTAACTTTATAACATGCAGGCTCTACTTCATTCAATCTATCATCGTATACTAGAACAGCACATAAATTACGTACATTTTCAACACTTAATTCAACAGTTGATACACCTGCAGATTTAATAAAAGTAGCTATTTCACTAGCTGTGACATGTGATTGTACGGTATGTGCATAAGTTAAAGAAGCAGCATCAGAAAATCTATTACTATTGATAGTATCTGTTGTTTGATTTGTATTTTTATATGGTACACTTTGTTCAGCTATAAATCTCCAAATAATAGTTAATAAAGAATCAATAAATTCTGTATCTAATTCACCATCAGTAAACCAAGGACCGCCAGTAATTTCTAAACTTGGTTGTAAATTATATAACATATAAATTTTTCTAGTTGGATGTTTAACTGATTTAACTGATTTAATATATTTTTGTGACTCTAATTGTTTTAAACATTTTAATACAACATGTTGATGTAAATTTGTTCTTGTTTTAATTGTTTTTGACCAAATACCTTCTCTTGCTGATGATTCAATTAATGAATATACTAATGATTCTTCAGAAGACATTGTTTTTGTCTTTAATGCATCAGAAATTTTAATTGCTTGAAATTTTAATTCATTATTAATTTTAATTAATTTAATTAAATTTTGATTTAATAATTCTTGTATTAATTCCATTAATAATTTTAAATCATTATAATTAGTTAATTCTTTTAATTCTTTTTCATTAAACATTGGTATTTTACCATTTTCTTGTTTTATCATTAAATCATATATTTTTTGTGCATTATCACTTAATTTAATTTCATTGTTTACTAATGAGTTCATACTGAGATTTAATTATTTGTATATATATATATTTTATCTTATTATCATTATGTATAAATAATTTTTCATCTATATATATATATATGTATATATATAGTAGAGTGAAAAAAAAAATAAAGTGATGCGATGCGACACGTGATATCATAGCATATATTATATTATATTATAGAGTATTAATAATATCATTAATAGCATACCAATCTCTAGCTATATAAACAATATTATCATTAAAAGTTAGATTAATATATTGTAAATTATTATTATGATAATTTTTTAATAGATCATTAATATAAGTATTATTATTACCATAAATTAAATTAATTAAATAATTTAATTTAATATCATTAATATGAATAATAATACCAATAATATTAATAGATAAAATAGATAATAAATCTGTATCACTATCACCTATATAAACAATTTTATCATCATTTATTAATAAATCTTGTAATTTTAATAATTTATCATAACCTGATATAATTTTTTTACTAAAATTACCATTATAATTTGAATTCGTGATTAATAAATCATTACAATAAATATCACTAATCATATTAGTGATATTAATCATACCATTAATAAATTCTTTAGACCAATTAATACTTAAAATATAAAAAGGATTATTATGATTATTTAATAAGAAATTATTAAAACCATCTCTAATTAAAATATTATTTTTTTTACCTAATAAATATAAATCGTTTGAATTAATATCATTAAATGCTTTTTCATGTATCATATAATCAATAGATAACAATTCAATATTATCTTTACAATAATTCTGAAATTCAATTTCATTTAAATAATTATTATAATCAATTAAAGGTAATATTCTCTTGTAATGGTTTTTATATTTCTTATAAATATTTAAATAATAATCGGTATATTTATGTGAATCCCCATTACATTCATTTAATATCAGTGATATGGTATCTTTAGTGGTAATAGTCTCATCAAAATCGGAAACCACGATCATCTTGTTTGTAAAACTTCCAATCCAAAGTACTCTCTATTGAAAGCACTCTCTGTTTAAAGTTATTCTCCAGTATATATATATAGAGAGAGAGAGAGAGAATAGAGCATCACATGACCCTCTGCCAAGATACAAACATTATGTCACTCTCTGTAGTGCTAATTTGCCTGTGTTTCACTTCTCGAGAACGTGACTTCATCTGTGAAAATACTTTCTCTGCTCTGCTGTCTGTCTGGCCAACTCGCTCTGCTGCGCGCACTGTTACTCCGAACCCCGAACACACAACGCCCTGCAGAAAGCCCCAACGCTCTCTCTCGCCGGGTGTTATTTTTTCCGTCTCCAATTCCATTGATAACCCGCACACACATTCCATTGTTTTTTACTGGCTGCTGCCCACACGCAAATAACCCCCACACACTCTTCCCATCGCAACTCCAAGAACACTCTCATGCATATATATATATACCTCTCTCTCTCTATTATATTATATTATATTACTATAGATACACTATACTCTACATTAATATATCATATTATAGTGTATCATTTGAATCAGTATTATTAACACACATTTTTGTAATGCAATAATCACTTCTCTGTATAATGCTCAAAAATATTTTACTAAAATATAAACTATTCCTAGATAATTTATTCCCTCATTCCACTAATATCTATTTTATAACTTTTGCATCATGTTTTACTGGTATCTTATACGGCAATTCTATCGTTTCTATGTCTCCTATTGTTAAATCACATGAATATGATCTATATTTTAATCACCCTTCTTTAACCTTGTCTGGGTTTATTACTGGTTCTATTTCATTAGGTGCTATTTTCGGTTCTTTCTTTTCACCATATTTTACTAATTATCTAGGTAGAAAATTCTCCTTCTATATTTGTAATTTTTTTTGGATTTTAGGTTCCGCTTTACAAGGCGCAACCATTAATATACCAATGTTAATCTTTGGAAGAATTATAGCTGGCATAGGTATTGGATTTGGTGTAGTTACTGCTCCAATGTATTTAACTGAAATTTCACCTCCAAAATTAAGAGGTACTGTTGTTGGTATTTTCCAATTTTTTACTACTATAGGTATATTGATATTGTTCTTTATTGCATATGGTACATCACATATTCATAACCCAGGTTTATTTAGAATTCCTTGGATTATACAAATTTTACCAGGTATTTTAGATTTTTTTTTAAAATTATTCTTACCAGAATCACCAAGATGGTTAGCATCACATCGTAAATGGAATGATGCTACTGAAATTATTTTTAAAATATCTAAAAATCAATCAAATGCACAAATTAAATATCAATTAGATGAATTAAAAGCATATATTTTAACTGATCGTTATGGTTCACATTTTTCTTATTTGAATATTTTTAAAAATAAAATTACTTTACATAAAACAATTTTAGGTTTCTTAATTCAATCATGTCAAGCTTTATCAGGTATTAACGTTATAATGTTTTATGTCACTTATTTAGTACAAATGGCAGGTTATTCATCAAATTCACTTTTATTAACTAGTTCTATTGAATATATTTTAAATGTTGCTGTTACTTTAGCTGTACTTCTTTTTTTCATTGATAGAATTGATCGTAGAATTATTTTATTAACTGGTTCTATACTTATGACAATCTTTATGATGTTAGAAACTATATTATTAGGTGTATTCACTGTACCTGCTACTAATGGTGGTTATCATGGTAATGAAGATGTTACTATACTTATACCAAAAAAACATTCACCTGCTGCAAAAGCAACTATTGCATTTTCTTATTTATTCGTATCTTCATTCGCGGCTACTTGGGGTATTACTATTTGGATTTATTATAATGAAATTTTTAATAATACTGAAAGAGCTCATTGTACTTCTTTCTCTATTTGTGGTAATTGGTTATTTAATTTCGTTGTTGCTTTATTTACACCTGCTGCATTTAAAAAAATTACTTGGAAAACAAATTTAATTTTCGCTATTTTTAATTTTTTATTAATTATTATTACTTATTTTTATTTCCCTGAAACTAATGGTAGAACTTTAGAAGAAATTGATATGTTATGGCATAGTAATATACCTGCTTGGAAAAGTAAAAATTGGAATTTAGATAAAAATAATTTAAATTCTGTTATTATTATTGATGAAAGTGATGAACGTTCTCCATTTGAAAGTGAAAATACTTCAAATCAAATTAATAATGATGATATCACTTCGAATTCTTCTACTACTAAAAAAACTATACCACAAAAAATATATGAAGCTAGTTCTATTTTAGATAATTCAGAATATCAACAAAATTCATCATCATTAGATTTTAATACAAACATTAATAATCTTCCTATGCCAATGATTAATCCAATTTATTCAAATTCACCAGCTATTAATAATAATAATATTATTATTAGTAGTAGTAATAACAAACATTTATCTAATACTTTTGATTCACCAAGTTTACATGATTCAAATAATTCAATTTATTCAAATTCAAAATTTATTCAATTATATCATAATAATAATAATAATAATATTATTATACAAAATTTTAAAAATTTAGATAATCAATATTATATGAATAATAACAATACAGATATTTATACTCCTTATTATACTAATACTAATGATAGTAGTACTAATATTGATATTGAAAAAAAAATTTCAAATTCACAATCAATTGATTTACCACCTTCACCACCACCAATTGCACATAAAAAAAATATTAATAACACTACAAATGATACTATTAATATTAATAGAAAAAATAGTATCTCTTCCATTTCATCAGATTTTGATACTCAAAACAATAATAATCACAAATCATCTAATGATCATGATAAAGATTTAATCTTTGGTAATTTAAATATGCAAAATTTTCATACTCCATATTGATTATCATTTGACATTACATC
Organism: Yueomyces sinensis; assembly: GCA_030581855.1. NCBI lineage: Eukaryota > Fungi > Ascomycota > Saccharomycetes > Saccharomycetales > Saccharomycetaceae > Yueomyces > Yueomyces sinensis. Next base: position 55,576 of record JAKTVU010000057.1, read on the forward strand.
TTCCCCCCCTCCTCCCTTTTTTTGCATATATTTTTCTTTTCTACTTTCTCTTCTTTTTAATTTTTTGCATTCTTTTTATTCTTCTTCTTCTCTTTTTTATTATATATACTTATATACTTTATATTTAATTAAGAACATTTTTTAATTTATCTTTAAATTCTTTTTTTTTTTATATATATTTATTTTAATTCAATTATTACATGATTTAGTACTAATTATAAATATTTATTTTGTAAATAATCAAAAAAAAAAAATTATATCTAACAGCTATTGGATTTTTATTCAACCTGTCATGGAAGTACTAGAATCTTTTGGATTAAACTTAATAATTAGTATATAAATTATGATAAATATTCATTGGAGTTTGTAGTTTAATACCTATATTAAAACCAGAATTAGCTTCTTTTAAAAAAAAAAAAATATATATGAAGAATTCGATATCAATGAACTTGAAAATTTGAAAGCTACTGCTACATAGATGCTTCACAACATCGAATTCACAAATATTTCTTTATGTGGGCAATCAGTATCTAACTATCATTAGATTACGAAAACTAGCGAAGCAGGCAACATACGAAGAATTTGTTTTGGTACAACAATTTGCTACTCAAGCAATGGGAAAAATTAGGTAAAGCAATATTGGATGATACTCCCCATAATTGGGTTACAGGTGAGAGATTAGGGAACATGACTATGAAAAAAGTTTATAATAGAACTTGACGAAGCTTTTGCAAATAAAGGGGCATACAATTTGAATACTACAAAAACTTTTTCGCTCTAATTTACAGGTTAATCATTTTGCAACTATTAACCAAAAGAATTTTAAATGAAAATTCAATACTCGTAAAATTATACGTTTTAATAATTGAGGCAACCAACATCAATTCGATCACTCTCAACGTGGATGATCTAACGATTACAACTGTAACAGATCAAATTATCCAAAGAGAGACAGATATCGTAATCAACGTACATCTAAACCTCAAATCAACTAAACTTCTTCAACACTCACTCAACTTAGTTCTCAACCAGAAGTTACTCATACTACACTACAATTGTTTCATCTTTCAAATATCCATACTTCTACTAACAAATACATGACATCAATTAATAGTGGCTCCAATATTTCCGTAACCAACAACAAAGGTATCATGGACAATCCACAACAATGCCAATCCTTAGCAAATGGTGTTGGTAACAAAAAAATTAACATTACTCATAAAGATACTTATATCTACCATGGCGACATCTCATTCACTGTCCCAATGTACTACACACCTGAAGATATTGACTTAAGAGATAACCTAATCACAGTCTATAATGGACTACAGGAAGGTTTCTACCTTTCCAAAGGAAATACTTTAATACAACTAAAAATTGTTAAGAAACTTGTATTTTTATCTCTTTTACCTACTGCTCATGTCGTTAACGCGCTAAGTTTTAAGCATACTGTCCATCCTGGTTTAACTCACAGAATCTTTGGTCATTTCAATAGCTATAAGATTAAACTTCTTCTAAACCATCAATTAGCAAACTAAATTAGTGATAGACTTTGGAAATCCATGAAAAATGACATTAATCAAAAACAAAAATGCAAATTTTGTATTACTGCTAAAGCTCATCAAATAAATATTAACAAAGTCTTTACCGATCGTGTTACTCGACTACTTGAAAAACTTTCTGCTGATCATCTAATGATTAATCGTGAATACTAATTCGCTATCATTGACCATTTTTCAAAATTTGCATGGGTTTTTCCTTTAAATTCTAAAGCAATGCAGAAACTTTACCAACAACATAACATCACACATGTTCATATATCACCTTATTTTCCTTCAATAAACGACAAAATTGAGTGCTTCCATCTAACATTATTAGATAATACTCGTGCACTAATCTTCGATTCACAATTGCCATTAAATCTAAGCAGATATGCTATCAAACACATTACCAATATTTAATTGATTTTTTATAATTTAAAAAAAAGACTAGCATCATACATTGGAGAAGAAGATATATATATATACTGTTATAAAAACTTTTTCAATTTTAAACATACTTAAATACAATACAAGCTATATTTTTCATTTCAAATTTAGGTCACGTGATCACCTGCCCAGGATCCAAAAAAAGCCCTGTAGGGGGCTCGAACCCCTAACCTTGTGATTAAGAGTCACACGCGCTACCGATTGCGCCAACAAGGCCTTATTTTATGAGTGTTGTGTTGTAATCGTTACGGACAATACTACTAATAAAACTGTAGACAATGGGTTTTCACTAAACCTTCTAAAACGGGAGAGTTATTCAACTTTTAACCAAAGCTTGAGTAGTTGTTCTACTAAAATAATAACTTGTTTT